>JAMAKC010000049.1:0-240399 GCA_023628735.1 Trichoderma sp. PF4103 | reverse complement strand
TTAAGAAGGAGATATAGTTTACTTACTTTAATATACTTAAAATAATAAATAAGTAAATATTAAAATAAATAGGCTAAGTAATAAGCTTAATTTTAAAAAACTTAAACCTTATAAAGTTTTAAAGTAAATTAAAAAAGTTAACTATAAACTTAACCTCTTAGTATAAGAAGAATAATAAAGATAATTAGTATACTTAATTTTTTATATATTACTACTTAAAAAAGTAATAGTAAATTTAAATATAAGTAAAATTATTTATAATAAAATTATAATTAAAAGTAAAGAACTTAAATATAAAATTAAATAAATACTTTAAATTAAATTTAATTAAAAATCCTAATAGCTAAAATACCTTATAAAATAGAAAAATTATAATAATACTAAAAATATATAAGAACTTATTAAGAATCTTAAACACTTAAAAGCCTTAGTTAATAAATTTTATTAAGAGTTAAACTTATAAAGGTTAATAATATAGGATTTAATAAAAACTAAGACTAATTAATAAGGTTAATAAAAGAAGCTAGAATATTAAAAATTATTAAGTTAAGTATAAATATTATTGCCTAATAAAAGGCCTCTGCCTTCTTATACTTAAATTTATTTAACTCTTTTAAATCTTTAATACCTCTTAATACTATATATATAGCCTTTTTAAACTACTCTTTTTATTATTTATAAAGATAAAATACTTTTACTATAAGATTTATTATTTCCTCTTTAATAGCCTTAACTTTATTATTAAGCTAATTATAATAATAAAAAATATATAATAATTATTAAAGTAAAAGAAACGCTTTATAATAAGATTTATATACTTTAATATATTTTAAGTATTTACTAGAATTAATTTTAAAAGCAAGGCACTAGAAGCCTCTCCTTTTATAAAAGAAATAAGGTTTTATTTTAGCAGGCCTTAAAAAGATAAATATAGTAAGAGTAACACTCTTATTTAACTTCTTTCTCTTAGACTAAGGATTAATAGGTTTCTATATATAAGAAGTTATACTATTAGAAAATAAGAAAGTATTATAAGGAAAAAAGAATATATTAAAGACTAAGTAAAGAGCCTATAAGATTATATAAAGTAAGCAAGGTCTTAAAGACAAGACTAATAAAAAGGGGATATTATATTATAACCTAATACTTAAGGTTATAATAAAGGTCTTATAAGATAGGCAGAACTAGATTATTTATAATCTAAAGGACTAATAAGAATTAGGTTAATATATATTAATAATAATTCCCTTTAAGTTATAATATAAATTAATATAAATTAATATTAATTTAAAATAATCTACTTAACAATAACTAGATATATAAGTTATATTTATATTACTTATTTAAATAATTTAAATAGCTAGTTATTAATATAGCACTATACTTTAATATAAATTAGAACTTAAATATCTACTACTTAATTAAAGAGCCTTACTATATAACTATTTATTATTATTAACTACTTAATTACTAACTTAATCTCTTTACTAATATAAACCTAAATAGTTCTTTTATTAAAGCTATCTGCTTAAACTAATAGTTTATCCCTTAAGAATATTCTATACTTAGGTCTAGGACCCTGGTTTATTATAATATAAGGAAATAATCTTCTTAAATAAATCTAATCCTTATAGCTAGTAGCTATAAGTATAAATATAGATTATATTTATTTTCTATTTTAATATTTATAATATTTTCTATCTTAAAGATTAATTATTCTTATAAGTAAAGAGAAAGAGGGGTTTTAAAGATTTATATATATTAAAGTTATAAATAGTTATAAATATAGAAATTATATTAAATAAGGAAGTGGCCTAATATATTATTTTAAGGTTTACTTTATAATTCTAGTATTTTATTAATATTAAGGTAACTATATAAGTATTATACTATAATTTTAGTAAGTTTAAAAATATTTACTTTTAGTTTTTAATATAAATAGAGTAGTAAAAGATATATTATTTATAGCCTAGGCTTATAACCTATTAAAATAAAAGAGTGTAATATTATATATATATTAATAATATATAAAAGGACTTTATTTAACTAGATATAAATATTAGGGGCAGGGCCCTTTTTATATAATAACTAAGATCCGCAAAGACAGACCGGACTAGGGTCGACCTGTAGTTTAACAAATGTAATATAAACATGTGTCTAAGAGACTAGACGCATTACCTGGCTAAGTGTTACTACTTGTCTAGGTGCAGGTCCGCTGTGACCAATAGATAAATCCAGATTTGAGGCTACTATCACTTCGACTGGGCACGGCATCTCTCTTGTCTCTTATGCAGCCGGCCTGATAGCACCGTATGTTTCTGCCACTCTAGACAAAACCTTCTAACGACAAAGTCTTAAGTAGGCAGTTCAGTGTGTCGAGCATTTTCGATTGGTATGATTGTAGTCAAAGGCATCCAGTAGCCCGACCAATTGTGTCACGGTGGCAAGAACCACTAGGATGTGAAAGAGTTGATGAGAGGAGCCGTAAATATCGAATCTGCCCGGATATCGGCACTCGGGAAATCTGGTCTGTAGAATGATGGTAGTTAGAAACAATATGCTCCCATAGATGTGCGGGATCTGAAGTCGTACGGCATATACCAAAGCTCCAAGCAGGAGAAATGCTCCTTCAACCAGATAATAGGGCATCCCGGATTGTTTCATCATCTGGGAGAAGCCAAAAATTGTAATTCCGTGTATCAAGGGTGCAAAGCCAGATAGCCCCGTCACTACGAATGCCAGGACGCGGAAAACGCGAAACTTCTTGCCATGAAACAGTGGGTTCAGCATTATGAAGATGGTGAGCGATCCGAGAACCCCAATCTGCCAACCAAAACGAGTCAGTACTGGATACGACTCGAACACCGAATGGGTGTAAGTATGGACTCACCATGGACCAGTAGATCTTACGTTGCAAGGGTTCACACCAGAAGACCATGTATATCCCAGATACAAAGTCCCCCAACGTCAGTAGAACGATGCCCACCAAGTCAAACCGCAGGAACAGCTCGTCAACCTCGGAGGAATGGTTTGCCAGAGTGTGATATGTCGCTGAAAGGCCCAAGCACGCAACGGCGGTCAAGAGAAAGAGGGCAAAGATGAAGAAATCGGACCAAGCTACATTGTCATATCTACTATTGAGATACTCCAAGATATAGCATTCACCCAGCAGAAAAACTACTGCTGGTATTAGGTGAGAAAAGATATTGACCGATTCGTTGTGAAGATATGACCAGCTGCGAAACGAAACCTTGACGGAACCTGAGATTGGGCGATAGCCATGGAGGATGAACTCGTTATCCCGATGCCATTCTGGCAGCTCATCAAACGAGAGAAGAACTGTGCCCGATTTGCAGGCTCTGGAAGTGCTGCCCAGAAGCTCTGGGTTGGGGAGATCACCTCCTTGCTCTGGGATTGCCGCCATCGTCAGCTTTGGGGACTTAACTCGCGTACGGAAGGTAGATGACATCCAGAATGAGGAGGGAAGAACGAGAAACTAAGAAATAGAGAAGCGAAATTGATTGCTTGTTCTCTTGCACAACATTCTTCTATAGATCATTTCTGGTTCTGTTGGACGCTGTCTTATTTGCTATGCACGAGCTGGAATGTGCGCTAAAGGAGAGAACCAAGAGGATCATGCAGATAGCAAACAAAGAAAAAGCCAGAAACTTAGGTGTTTCTACTCTCTCAGATCCTAGCATGTCGCATTGCTAATTTCTTGATTGTCAAGTTCACGCAAAAGGAATGCGTAGCTTTCGGCAAGTGAAGTGATTAAAGACGCAGCCCCTGCAGGCCACTCGTGAAAGATGAAGGAGAATTACACCAATGATTCACATCATCCACGCAAACTCTTAGAAACTCATCAAAGCTTGGATCCTCTGGATGTGGGCGGGGGAGGTCAGTGCGCGTTTTTCGTTAACATGCCTCGGGGAATCGCAGGAGCGGACGAAGCAGACATCTAGCTTCGGGAGCAGATCCTCTCGCAGGATATAATCAGGCATTGTAATTGTCGACGTTATCAAGAAGTCGCTGCTCCTCACCCTCTCACTTTTCCATGAGTCTGCGACTGGCAACCTCAAGTCGGAAGCTGATATATACATGGATAACAGATTCGAGTGGGCGTAGGTATTGGAAGATTTTTTTGGTGCAAGATCAACATAATCCTGTGCACCCATTGTTCACAGCGAAACGAATATGCAGCTGATGACCTCTTGACTGTATCTTCTAATCTGCCTTCCTGTCTAGTAATAGCCATTGAGTTGCCCTTTTCTTGCTGCTTTCTGCTCTTTCGACTCCCTTGTAATTCGCTTCTCCGTCTGTTTCCCGGGCTTCTTTTCCATCTGCCTTTTCTCCTGGATTCTTGTCGACTTTCTCTTTGATTCTGTGTCCGATTTACCCTTGCCATTGTTCTCCGTCTTTGTAGCTTCCTGTCTTCGTTGCCTTGTTGCTTTGCTTTTGTCCACAGGACTGTTAGACTCCTGCGTGACGTTTACTTTTTGGACCGATATAGTATTGCCACGTGGGACCTTTCCACCTCGTTTCCCTAATAAAGGTTCGGAGTCGTTCTCGTCAGTGCGTTGGCTCCCTTTCTTTTCTTCTGCCTTACTTCTTCCCCTGCCAGACTTCTTCGAGCCCCCTTCTTCTTCTTCTGCTGCCATGCTTCTTCCTCTGCCAGACTTTTTTGAGCTCCCTCTCCGTTCTGTGGAAGTTTCGGCGGCAATCCCAGAGTCGGTAGGCATGCTTGATCCGCCCCTCAAGTGCGCGGTACTGGTGATACAACAGCTGTCAGTTGGTTTCACCGCTATCCTGGATGCATTTTTCACTCAGAACGGAGAATTTCACTTACCTCTTCTTGCGCTTATTTTTGTCAACCCGAGCCAGCTTGATCAGCTCGTTGATTCCTTGGGCAGCAGCTTCCCGCTCGAAGTAATATTTGAAGACGATATTTTCTGGCCCTCTTTGCCCATATGACACGTCGGGGCAAGCACCTAGTGCTGGCTCGACTGGGGTCTCGATCGATTCGTCGGATAGCATGGTTGCGATGGCGCATTCGCCATATGCATATCTGGTCCAGGGGTTTTGGTTGTCCTCGACGAGCAGCTCCGTCGGGCGCGCCTCGCTTTGTTTGACCATTTCTAATGGCCTGTCCTGCTGACTGCCCTTGGGCATCGCCGAGGCTGCCTTGACCTCCTTATGCTGGCCGGCGGCGCTGGGATTCTGCAACGGTTTCTTCACATATTGAAACCGGCCGCTGTCGTCGAAGACCTGAACAACTGTATCTTGCCTCCGGTCGCCGAACTCGAACCGGATGATGAAGTGCGGATCATCTTCCTCAGATGCTGGCAGAGGCTGCCAGCAGAGTGTTCTGAAGTCTTCCAGCCCCTCCTGCTGAGTATCTTCAGCAGCCTCGGCCACCTCCATGATTGCGTCACATAGCTCGCGTCGCAGGCGCACGTCGACCGCATCTTCAGGGGTAGAGTTTTGTTCGTCTTCATCCGTTGCGTATTGTTCGAGCACGGCTTTAAGGGCTTCTATTTTTTTCCGAGTCATTCGAGCCAATTTCGGCGCATCCTGCTTTAGGAGACGTAGCTCTTCTCTCGCTTCCTTTTGTCATGCCTGCATTAGCGATATGCGACTCTCCAATGTTGAACCGCCAATGCTCTTGAGGTGAAGGGGGTTAAACGCACTCTTCTTTGCTCCTCGTCATAGTCTTCTTTTGCCTCTTTCACAGCCTTTGATAAGGCGGGATAGCTTTTCTTGGAGGCATCCTGACCAAGCCAGAATTTGTATTTGAGGGACTTGGCCTTGTCCTTGCCGCCCTTTCGTCCCTGATGTGATTCTTTCTCTGTGTTGCTCATGTGATCGTTGAACTTTCCCCTCGCTTCCTTCAGAGTTTGCTGCCCGTCCTGTCTGTCCTTGAGATCCTGAGAACGACCGAAAAATATATCGTAATCCGAATCACTGCTATTGCCGTCGTCTTCATCATCTAAAACTCCTTGGTCAGCATCATGCGAAGCTTGCTCACCCTCTTCTATCATCTTATTAGAGCCGTCTCCAGCGGCAGATTGTCCTCGCTTTTCAAAAGCTTTTCCAAGGGAATGATTCTGGTTGATGTCCTTCAGAGTCACCTCTCCTTTGACGAGCCAGTACACGGCGCGAGTTGTGAACAACCCTTGCATCACCGCACTCGGGTTACCGCTGGCGCCAGAAAGCCTTTGGAAATAGTCTCTAAGAAAGATCATAACGTCCCAGGCTGCGGAGAGGACGCGTCATCGTTAGCTTCGTCATTGAACATATTCATTAATGGGCTGTGGAAAAACTCACTGGGGTGGCCGTGGAGGGTTCCCGGCGTAACAAGAACCTTGCAAGGCTTCATATCCTCAATGGTCAGGCGTATGTTCATCGAGTCCGCCCGCGACCCCTCATGATCCTCCTTCTTTGACTTGGAATCTGAATGTTGTTTTCCGCCTTTTGATTTGCTCTCGATCTTAGCTTCTGTGAGGTGTGCCCCCCAGAGGTTCTCCCTTGTTGACCCATGGTGGTCCAGCTTGACCATTTCCACGTCACATTTGGGCCAAGTCTTGTCGAACCAAGGCTTGACAATCTCCTTGAACACCCCTGGATTTCCATCTCCGCCCGTGTAGTACGAACATAGGTTCTGGCCCTTCCAATAGAGGAGAGCCAGGATGGAGGTCTCGTTCTTTGACGGCTTTTCGCTTTTCAAGGGTTTCGACCGTCCAATGCCGTACCCGTTTGCTCCCACTACGCAGAAACGCGGTGTGTTGTTGGCGGCCGCCGCATCTCCGTCGGATCCCAGCCGAAGTTCGAAGCCAAACGGGTGCGTGTCCCTACACTCTGATCCCGTTTTCCAGTTGTACTGGTAAGACCGAGTGAAGAGGTCCAGGCCTATGAGATCCTCACCCCATATGCACCTCAGCAGCGATTGTCCTTCGTTCTTCGCCGGTACGGTCATGGACAAGTCGCGCCAACTGTTGAGATTGTCTTGGTTTACAAAGAGGCGCAAGAACTCGTTTCCTCCTTTGAACATGGCTTCAGCGTCCCATGCGCCGCAGCATAGCCAAGCATCTTTTGCAAAGTAAAGAGACGCAAAGCTGCCTGATCTTCCCCGGGTGACGGTCTTTCCGGTGCGGCTACAGCGCGTAAACTTGATGTCCTCGTTGAGAAGTAGGTCCTTGACGCCGCGGTAGTGGTCCGCGTCCCAGTGGGTGACGACCCATGAATCGAACTTCCAGTCATTGCCCAGCTGGAGGTCGATGAAGCGAAGGGCTTTGAGGATCTGAACCCAAGCGACGTAATTGCCAGCGTTGGTGCCGCCATCCATAAGGAAAGCCCTGTGCACCTTGTTGGACTTGACAAGAAAGTGCGCCGAGCAGTCGCCGATGGGGACTGGAATTTGGTAGTTGATGACTTTCCAGAGAGAAGAACTGGCCGTACTGTTGAGAGCACGATCTCCGGTTAGCATTGGCAGACGTTGTTGGGTGCTGTTCAACTGTATGCCATCCGGGAGAACCTACACATCCGGCATGATACCGCTGTTCAAAACGGGTGTTCCATCTTTGGAATGCGGAAACCGGCTGTCCGTAGCCTGGCCGAAAGCGTTGCTGCTTCCAAGCATATGCACGCCATTGAACCTCTCGTTTCTACCACAGGCCTTCTGTCAACCTAGACTTTGATTCGGCCAGCTTAAAGAACTTACATGGCAAGACTTGACTGCAGGGTATATGTGTTTGGGTTATAACGATTCGAGCCGGCATATGCACTCTTGTTCATGATGATAGACTGTAGCTTGGCTATGGTCAGACGTTAAAATTGACGTCGGGGAGCAGCAGATGGAGGCGCTGTTGTATTCATCCGATGTCTGGCACCGCGGTAACTTGTCAGCATGATGTGAGGCTTGGCTACAATCATGAGCCATTCTGTTCCTGAGCCTACGGCTGAACTCGAGAGGCCTTCAGGGGTCATGAGTCCAGACCTCTTGCAAGGGGACTTTCAGCAAGCCTCAGGAGCAGGCTATTGTCAATAGAGCGGCTATCAACTTGGTCTAGAACCGTGGTGGCGCTCTCGCGTCGGCCCGGACAGGCATCTAGCGTTGGCTTCTGGATGGCATCTTTTAGTATCCTGTAGGTAAGAGCTTCATCCGGTATGTCGCCCTATTTCACGCATAGACACGGACTTGGCAGCGAGTTTTGGCGGTGCAATAACACTATCAAACACCACTCATGGCGTCACTGTTTGAAACAATCGCAACACCTTTCTAGAGCTTACAGTTCTCTGCGTTTGCGGCAGGTTGAAGAACAAGATGGCTAAAGGGAGGCACTGAGGCGTATACCACTACAATCCTCCAATGGGCTCCCTTTCCAAGTGTTGTGTTGTTCGATCTATCAAGCGTGGTTGCTGGGTGCTGTTCAAGGATCGTGTCCATATCGTAAAATCGTTGCCTCACACCTTGCTGAACGCTTTGCCATAATGATCACATAAACTAGCCAAGTGCAGTCTGTAAGCCTCTGAGCCGGTTTTCTTACCGGTTCCAATTCTTCCTTATTGTCTCCTTGCTCAAGCATTGTTTCAGCTCACTGAGCCTACACCTTTGCATCGTCTCAGCCTCTGACTCTCCTTGCCCATGGAGGTCGAAGATGCGACAAAGTAACAAAGGCTCTTCAGATACGATTCTTACAGTGCAATTGTCCAATACCGTACCTGACGCAAACACTCTACCGGCACCAGCAACAGCTCGACAACGACAGCACGCCCACAGAGCTGCGCACACTGCTCCCGAGTCACCAACCTGCCCTTCCTCACGCCAGTTTCCCTGAGAACCTTGGTAACAGAATCGTCCAGTCCCCGTGCCCGCTCATATATGCCTCTACCCTTCTCGACTGCGGCCTGGAACTCAGGCGTGCCCATCTGTACCGCCTCTGAGATGAGACCTTGCTCAAACGTCGAGTAGGCACTTACACGGACTACCATTGAGCGCTCCGTTCTGGATGAAGTCGTTGCCGACTGCTCATGGTAGTCACCAAACCAGGATTCCACATCGATTTTGACCCTCTTAGTCTCCGTCTCACTATGGGAGCTCGCATCCGTGCTGAAGAGGACCGAGGCATCGCCTCCAATCCTGTAGCCGCCGACGTAGAAGTCGCCATATGTGGCGTGAAACCCATGGATGCCCTTGCGATGCAACACGTCAAAGGCATCTGCTGAGAGCTCTGGCGGACGCACAAAGGCCACCGTGCCGGCGCGGTAGCTCGTGGCGACCGAGGCCTTGTTCGAGTCCCTGTTTTCCATGATGTCCTTGTCGAACTGTACCGAGACGCTGGCTTCGAGAAAGGGCAGATCGACACCGATGCCGGCGCCAATGCTCAGGTGGTCTGTTGATGCGGAGGATCTCATCACTTCGGACGACTTGAAGCTGCCGCTGGCATCATCTGCCGTGAACTCTATCGACGCCGAGATGAGAGAGTCTGTGTCGAACGCCGACTGCATGGAGAACGGATTCTCGCCGTTGGCCGTGGCAGCCGACCGGAAGAACATTCCCAAGGGAAGAACGCGGGCCTGCCATGGGAGTCGGATCGGTGAACGGGTGATTGCCTGCTGGGCCACGCGCGGGATCAGAGGATCGAACACATCTGGATCGAGGGTATCAGCTGTTACAGAAGCCAGCTTCCCGGCTTGGTTGGTGCCGAAGACGGTCATGACGATGGCTGACCATGGTGTTGGTTTTGGGAAGCGCAGGCTGGGAGGCGCAAAGTCTGTAAAGTTGCTGGGAGAACTTGGAGTGGCCCGAGGCTTTCAACGCCGGAGCATTTGCGGCTCGCAGACTTCCCTATACGGAGGCACGCGGTCTGTCCCCAACCGCCGTGGCTGCGTTCTAGACTGGAGTGGCCGGGATATGAAGCCAGCTGAAAGCGCTCAGCCAGCCTGGTGCCTTGTGTCTGGTTGGCGTCGGGTTCATTCGAGCGGGTTCTCCTGTCAATCTGCGCAGTCATTCTCGGGGAGAAAACGGTGGCTTGTGGCAAAGACTGGTTCAGCTGTTGCAGCTCGTCAACCTCATTTGTTGATGTCCGCCGGTCAACACCCAAACAATATCCTACCTGCGCCGGGCTGCTCTTCTACAAGCAGTTCAAATCCATTGCATTTGCAGGAAGATCATAAGGAAATCATTGTGGCTTCGAACATGGCTAAACCCCAAAGTCTGGCCCGCTGCTTGCCCGACACCCCTGTCAATATTGACAATAGTCGCATACTCCATCTGATGTGTTATCAGGACATCACAATAGAGAGGGAAATAAGTTTGCCACGGAAGGTCCAGCCGGGAGTTGAGTTGAAAAACTAGAATCTTGTCTTTCAGTCTACCATCTCAGCTTGTTGTTGAATTACGATCGCCTTGAGCTCCAGAAACTGCTTCTTCTGACTCCGTTGGTGTATGTTGGTGTAGTGCCATCATGTCTCTGAACCTCGCGCCTTACAACAATGGCATGCGCCTTGGTAAGTCAATTGCATAAGATAGCAACACTGGATGATATCGTGCTATGGACTACTGACACGATATAGGCCAAGGGTACATAGGCTCTGCAACAGGACTCTACGAAGTCGACGAATGATCTAACAGACTTACCCAGCTTCAATTCGTATACACAGCAAATCTGCATTGACGACGCCGTTGTCATCGACCCCGACCGCGTCGACAACGCGGTGACCAACGATGGCTTTACCATGCGAGAGCTTCGGTACGGCATTGGCGCGCGCGCAAAAGCTGCCCGTGCCCTCAATGGAGTGAGAGATGATGAGGACGAGGATGATGATGATGAGGAATCTGAAGACGAGGGCGGGCTTAAGCCTCCACCTCAACTAATTGAAGCGGTACCAACACCGGCCACTTTGACGGGGACTGACGCCTCAACTGGACAAACACCCCCCTTGATAGGACCGGCACCTCCAACGCCCCTTGACAGTATGGCGCTTCAGTTGCGCCAAGATGTGAAGACAGTGGCCAAGCTTGTCGAGGACATTGCCAGACTCGAGACTGCCATTGAAGAAGCGGTTGATGCCGACAGCGCGGAGTCGAAGCGAGATGCGCTACTTCTCGAGAAGAAGCGAATGCGTCTTGCTCGTCTCAAGACGAATGGAACTGGCCTCAAGAGTAAGAATCCTCGCAATGCCGCGCGAGAGTTGTCGAGGCGCGGTCCGAGTCAGATTGTCTCGTACAGTTCACGGTTTGTGAATAAGATTAGGTATTTGATGGCTTCCTTTGACCAGATCTCATGGGTTGTTCGATTGAGATGTAAGGTAGCTAAGATTGGGAAGTGAAATAACCGACGACATGAACATTTCTGGATCTCTATCGATCAAGTACGGCGCCATCGGCGGCTCCGGCAAAGGCTCCTTTATCGATTCGGACAAGTTCAAGGAGAGTGATCTCAACTTCTTCATCTCCGTCAAGGTCGTCAACCAGAGCATCAACATCAAGGATGCCCTTGTTTTCCAGGGCCTTCCCTCGGTGAATGAAACCAACTTCCGCTCTGTCTTTGGCGACTGCTTCATATCAGGTTTCCTTGAGGGCGGCGAATTCAATGCTCTTGTGAGCATGAAGGTTGTCAACAAGGACAAGCGCATGGCTGTCATGGCCGAGTAAATCACCCTTTCATCCGTCTACATCAACCCTCCGCGGTACGGACCCGTAGGTAGCTAACTGATGCTACACAGAGCCGAAGTCGCTTTGAGCGTTGGAGCGGCGGACATCAAAGCCAAGGCCAGCGTCGACATGGGCAAGTCTAGCTTCTCGTCGCAGACGGAGACGACCATTCAGGTTGGCTGGTCAGGCGGCGGTCACATCAAGCCAGGTATATACTCTAATCAACTCTTCTGCCTCCTTGTTCAGTCTTCTCATAGCATGCAGTGGACCAGCTTTGGACAATTCAAAGCTTGATGGAAACAGCTGCCAAGTTCCCTGATCTCGTCGCCAACACTCCTCAGCGTACCTAGTGAGATTCCTTTGCCCATTTACCGGATATTGGCTGACCTCTCCAGTGCCATCCTGACCAAGTATGAGTCGCTGCGGAGTTACATGGCCCTGAAGCCCCCGAAACTCAAGCCCATGTTTTACGAAAACGCAGCCATTTACACCAATGCACTGCTGGATGCCTACATGGACTACAAAAATGTGATTGTCTTGCTCCCTTTTTTGCAAAGATGTTCTGCTACAATTGGCTGATCTGGGCAGATTTACCGCACCCTCGGAACTCAACTTTTCGATATTCAGGCTGGCACAAAGAAATTTGTAGGCTGGCCTGATGAAGTGAAAAGCTTTGCTGATTCGAGTACCCTCTCTCTCATCGACGACGAAAAGCGCTTCAGAGCGACCATCAAGGGGCTTGACCTCGCCCGCCGTGCTTGTCGCTTCCAGATGGTCAAGATCGTCAAGGAGGTCGATGCAATCGAGGAACATCCAGACTATGCCGCCGATGAGAAACGGCCAGAGGCGATCCAGAGCACCATCATCTTCCGCGAGCGGCTTCCCGCTGTCAAAGACAAGGAGAAGGTGCCGTATCCCGAGATTTTCGGAACCGAAGCGCCTTGCCCTTTGCTCGACCGTGTTGACGGCGACGGCGTGAGTGAAGCAGAGGCCGCCAAGGCTGCCAGCTATGGTGTAGACCAGCCCGACGTTGGCAAGTTCCAGAAGCTGGCGCCCATGGTCGGTTCTCCTCAAGGCACTCTGTTCTGCAACTTGGATTTTGTGAAAGCTGACTTCAGCTTGCGCACCGTCACTGTTGATGTCAATGATGGAGTGGTCATCGGCCTCAGCGTCCGATATACCAACGGCCTTTTAGCTGCCGTGGGAACCGCCGGTGGCCGCAGAAGCACGCTGACGGTGCACCATGAAGATGGCGAGAAGATTATTGCCTGCTCGATCGAGACGGGCCGCCGTAAGGACGTGGACAAGGCCCCGACCCGCGTTACTGCTCTTCGGCTCTATACCAATCGTGGACCAGACCTCATGGGCAACTCGGAAGACTGGAAGCCTGCCGTGAAGCGAGAAGGTATCCGTGGCGGCAAAGACTTTGAGCAACTCGAGTTGACGCACTTTGACCCTCTGCTCGTCAATGCTCAGATCAAGGGATTCTGGGGTTACGGCACCACAACGCCGCAAATCAACTCCCAGAGTGGCATCTTTCGCCTGGCCCCAATCTGGGGGAACAAGGAGGTGAGTCATCTGTGCCATCTTGTGTCTCTTTTGGCTCTCCTACTGATACTTGCGCTTTACAGAGTACCGCTGCCACCGTAGGCATTCCCCTGGAGGAGGAACCAATAGACACGTCCAAAGTCACGACGGACGTGGAGGCTCGCTCCTGGAATGGCTGCCTGGACCTGGGCTGGCAGGGCAGCGTAGTCGGCCGGTGTGCCACGTTCAAGCACACCTTCCACAAGCCCTTGCCCATTGTCCCTACCGTCATCTACGGCTTCCGCCTCATCGACGTTGCCGGCAGCAACTCTCCCCGTGTCGCCCTCAGTCTCTCGTCCGTCTCGGAAACGGGATACGTCTTGTCCGCCAAGTCCTTCCTGCACGGGACGCAGAACCTCGAGGCCAGCGTCATGGCCCTCCCACACGGCACGATCCCCTTCCAGCATGGCTACGTGGACGCCAGCGACAACCCCGGCGGCCGCGCGGCGCACCAGAACGCGACAGTTCGGGTCAGGTTTGACACTCCCTTCAAGGGGCCGCCAAAGGTCTGCGTATGGTTCACGGAGATTTCGCAGCCGCGTGTCAGGCGGTACCTCCGGACCTACGTCGACGACGTCACGGCGGATGGCATGATGGTGCACATTGATACTTGGGACAATAGCGAGTTTGAAGCGGCACGTGTGGCGTGGCTGGCTTGGCCGGCCGAGTGTGACGGCAAGCTGATCAAGGCCGGCAACGCCAGCTTCGCCAGGGGCCAGGACCCCCAGGAGGCCGACTGGTACGGCGGCAGCTTCAGCAAGGACCCAAAGGTGTTTACTGGCATCAACTGCATTGACTTTCCGGTCGATCCAAACAGCCCTATTCCTCTACCCATCTTTGGGAAGCACGAGTGGGCGACCAAGGACAAGCTGCGTTGGCACGGAGGCACGTGGGGGGACACGGTGATGACCAGGATGGGCTTTTGCTGGATTGCGGTAGAGTAGGCGTTTGCATTCACCGTGTTGATGTTATATTGGCCGAAAGGTTGGGTGTAGCGCTTTATAAGTCATCATTCGAAACCGCTCAGCTCTCAGGGGAGGCTTTCAGCAGACATATGTGCTTACATCTACGTTCTATATTGAAGTCTAGGCAGGTAATGGCCTGACAGCGTGAAGTGTCCTGTCGACCGAGAGACAAGTGTGTCTGCATATGAACCAGCAGCGTGTATGTGGCTACTCCTTGGTATCACGGGCGGCGTCATAGCCCTGGCGCCTCGATACCTCCCGACACCCAACCGCTACCAGTAGGCTCCTTCACTGGCCTTTGTTCAATCTTGGTAGGCATAAAACTCTCGAGAAGTACCCCCCTCGATCAGATGACGTCCGATCAACTGTCAAGGATTTGCTCTCGCAGTAGACAGCTCTTGAAGAACCTTGTCCCAGTCGGCTTGTGCATTCACATTCATCAACACCTTCTCGCTCTGCCTCTCCGGGCTGATCTGATGGCCTCCGAGCTGCCTGACCACGGCAGAAGGTCCGGAACTGCGACCTTGTCCCACATTGGCCTGAAGAAGCCTCAGTGCCTCGGGGCTCCAAATCCCAAGCAGCGGCTCGCAGTATCCCTCCCCGTTGCGGAAGCACGTCACGGGTGGTTGATAAGCATCCTGCAGCTGCTGAAGCAAGCCCACGGTTAAGAGCGGATAGTCGACGGCCAGGACCAGCCATGTTGCTGCTGGGTCGAACTCGTGTGCGGCCAGCAAGCCTTGTGCGGGCCCCCCTGACTGGGCTTCATCATGGTTGTGTCGCGTGTCGTAGATGATCTTGATGTTGTGGTCGCCGGCATTTTGCAGGTATGAGTCAAGTTGAGAGTCCTTGGCCAAGGACATGTAAATGGTGTTGACACTAGGGAATGCCTGGCGGAGGAGCTTGACTTGATGCTGATACAAGGGGGTGCCATCTGGGAACTGCAGCAGGTGTTTTGGCGAGCCCATCCGCGTCGACCGCCCGCCAGCGAGGATGAGCGTCTTCAGTTCGAGTGCCATTGGTGTCGTGTTTTCATCGAATGATGAGACTCGCCGTGGTCTAAGTTGCTGTTGACAGGGGTTCGATCTCGGGTCTTGTTTGCCGTCGCCGTACGTCATGGCTACGTTACCAATACTTTCTGTAGATCTCGCGGTTCTAGCCTCAGACTAGCATGGAGTAGTGTGTAAGGTAGCTTCTCCGAAACATCACGATATTAGTCGCGACAACCCCGTCAAGATGGTTTCAACAGCTTCACTTTTCTTCATGTCTGTGCAACTGCAGACTTATAGCTGGATGCATCCTAATCCATAACAAGGTGCCAATAATGCACACCAACGGCGACCTCAACTACTCCAACCCCTCCACAGCCCGTGTGGCCCTATACGGCTTCACCTCGCAATGGTTCCTCGTCCCCCAAGGCACAGGCATCATCGCCGTGGTCCTGCACCAGCTGGACTACCAGTTCCACGGCCTGCACGTCATCTCCTACATCTTCTGGCTCCTCACCATCGTGCTGCTCGTCAGCATGCTCCTCGTCTACCTCGTCCGCTGTCTCCTCTTCCCGCGACACGTCCTCAACGCCGTCAAGCACGACCTCAGCGAGTCGGCGTGTCTGGCGAGCATCTCCATCTCGTACACCTCCATCATCCAGATGATGGTGCTGGCCCTGGTCCAGGACGGCGCATGGGGTAAAGGCTGGGGGCTTGCAGCCTATGTCATGTGGTGGACCAACGTGGCCATGGCCGTGGCCGTCGTGGTCGTGGTGCCCTTCCTCCACGTCCGTCTCTATCCCTCCGGAGTGCCGCATCTGGCTCCGGGCAGCCAGCTCCCGATGATCGCCGCCCTCACGGCAGCCGCCGGCGGAGGCACCATCTGCCAGGGGGCTCAGGTCAGCGTGCCGCTGCAGATACCGGCCATTGTCGTGTCCTACATGCTCGTCGGGCTCGGCTTGCCCCTGGCGTTCGCCCTCGACGTGCTCTTCTGGGCCCGCCTGCTGGACAGGTCGCTTCCCGACCGGCAGCACACGTTCCAGGACATGATCCTGTGCGGCCCCTGGGGCCAGGGGAGTTTTGCGCTGCAGATCCTGGGCAACGTTGTATTGAGCGGGAGCTTTGCAAGCTACAACAGTGGTACGTTCCTTACGGCTGCGGCTGCTGGGCCGGTTGGGTACGTGAGCATGTTCGCCGGCCTCATGTCGTGGGGGATGGGAACCTTTTGGTGGATATTTGCGATCGTCAGCATTCTGCATGGCGCGACGGATCACTGGAGGCCGAGGAGGATTCCGTATGGCTTGGTTGCGTGGTCTATAGTCTTTCCTTGGGTAGGCCTCTCCTCTCCTGCTTTTTGCACCTAAACCCCCTCTTTCTTCTATCTGGCTAACGGGTATAATAGGGAGTATACACGAATGCAGCTGTTCAACTAGGCAAACTGCTCGACTCGAGGGCGTTCAAGGTCTGGTCGACGGCCCTTGCCATCATGTTGGTCATTGCCTGGCTGTGGAACATGGCCATGTCACTACGCGGCGTGGTAAGGGGGTCGATGCTTGGGCTAGATCATGGATGGAAACGGCATGTATAAGGGTCTGTCAATACTCTATGTAAACGTATATGTATATAGATTGAGAAAAGATACATGTATATTGACTGCGTCGATCAATCTCCTCCCTTTCTTGCGAGGGGAACGATGGGCACCAGCAACGTCTGCGGACTTCGGACCTTAATCTGCTGCTTCACCCAAGCCACCATCCTATGAACACACTGCTGCGCAAACTTGAGCGCCTGGCTAAACTCATCGTCCCACATCGCCAGCGCCACAGGCTCGAGGGCCGTCAGCGACGACTGGATGTGCGACAGATACACGGCCAAGCCCTGCAGCGTCTCGAGCACCTCGTAGGCAATGGACGGCGAGTCCGAGTCGTCGCCCGGGTGCGGAAACAGCGCCTCCCGGAGGACGTGAGCCCGGTGTCTGCCGCGCTGCTTGTTCTCCCCCAGCCGCTGGACGTGCGGCTCCAGCCGCGTCCGCATGCCGTCGGCCAGCTTGTGCAGCATGCGCAGGCCGCCCTCGACCTCCTGGTCGTGGTGGACGAGCTGCGGGATCAGCGTCTCGTAAATCTCGAGCAGCTGCACCGTCGTCTCGTACGTCTCGCCCAGGAACAGCTCCATCTGCCGCTCGTACTTGGCATGGTCCTCGGAAGTGGTCATGGAGGATACCTCAGGCTTCTCAGCGGCCTTGTTCAGGGCTCCGGTCTGGGGTTCCGGAATGTAGGCGCCGTTGGCTCTGTCGGCCGGGATCTTCTCGATCCTGACCGCACCGGCCTTGAACATGGGCTGCTTGGAGACGGGATCCCACCAATCTGCCATCCAGTGTTAGCACACCAAGGGCATAGCAGGACATGGGCGTGTATGTGTGTGCACTTACCAACTGTCAGTTCATTGGCAGCAGTCGCTCTGCCGTCCTTATTGTCCCAATATCCAAAGTGAAACGGCATAAAGACATTCCCCCTGCTCACCATCTTTCCGACTCGACACTTCATCTCCACTGCCCCTCGCTTTGACCGCACAACAACCATCTCCCCGTCCGAGACACCAGCCTTGGCGGCATCCTGCTCGGAAATGCGAACTTCGGGCTCAGGGCAGCTCTTCTGCAGCGGTGCTGACCGCCCGGTCTTGGTGCGGGTGTGGAAGTGGAAGACGTTGCGGCCCGTGGACAGCCTGAGGGGGAACTCGTCGTCAGGCTCCTCCATCGGTGGGGAGTAGTGGCACGCCTTGAGGATTGCTCGACCACGGGGGTTCAGGTGCTCGTATTCCTCCTTAGAGTATGGCGCTCCCGTCTCGAGATCATGTCCAAAGCTCTCGCACTCGTCGACATCTGTATAGAATTGCCCGTCCGCATACAGCCTCTCGGTGCCGTGCGGGTTCTGCTCGTTGCACGGCCACTGGATTCCAGAACCCCCGGTCAGACGGTCATAGCTGAGGCCGCTGTAGTCACACGGACGTCCGGCGGACAGCTTCTTCCACGCCTCAAACACCTCTTCGGACGTCTTCCACGGCATGAGGTCGTTGCCGTCCTTGTCCTTGAAGCCCATCCTCCGGGCATAGTCGAGGAAGATGTCCAGATCCGGCCTGCACTCGCCCGGAGGTTCGACTGCCTTGTGCGAAATGTGAACCGTGCGGTCAACGTTGGTGAAGCAGCCCGTCTTCTCCCCCCACTGAGCGGCCGGGAGCACAACGTCTGCAATGGCCGCCGTCTCCGTCATATAGATGTCCTGGCACACGACAAAAAGATCGGGCTTGGTCAACAGGCGTCGGACCCGGGGCAGGTTGGGCAAGCTGACCAGCGGGTTCGTGCACGTAATCCAGAACATCTTGATGGTGTCGGCCTCGATGTAGTTGAGCAGGTTCATGATGTGCGTCGGCTCGTTCCAGTGAGGCACCTCGATCGGCTTGATGTTCCACAGCTCCGCAAGCTCGGCCATGTGAGCCGGGTTCTGGTGGTTGCGGAAGCCGGGATACTCGCCGTCGCAGCCCGCCTCCCGGTTGTTCTGCGCCGTCGGCTGCCCGTTCATCTGCAGCACGCCGCAGCCCGGCTTGCCAATCATGCCGCGGAGGAGGTTGATGTTGTTGATCTGACACGCGCTGGCCGTGGCCTGGTTGGACTGATACACCCCCTGCAGCGCCGTGGACAGCAGGCTCTTTGCTGTGCCTAGAATGCGCGCAGCCTCTTCCAGTTGCGCAACGGGGATGCCCGTGGTCTTCTCGACCGTCTGCGGATCGTACTCGGCAACAGTGGCCTTGAGGTCCTCGAGTCCCACGGTGTGCTTCTCCACCCACTCGTAGTCTACCCATCCGTTCTTGAACAAGAGGTGCTGGATGCCGTTGAGCAGCGCCAAGTTTGTTCCTACCTTGGGTGCGAGGTGCAGCGTCGCCTTGCTGGCAGACTCTGACCTGCGGGGATCGACGACGATGAGCTTGGGCGGAGAGGGACCTGCTAGACGATCGAGGATCCTCGACCACAAGACCGTCTGCGTCGCAGCCATGTTGTGTCCAAACATGAAGATGCACTCGGTATAGTCAATATCCCCGTAGGAGCCCGGCTGGCCATCCGAACCAAACGACTCTCGCATGGCCGTTGCTGCTGTTGCGGTACAGAGGCGGGTGTTGCCGTCCCTGTCCATTCGATGTCAGCATCAAGACATGCCGGATTTATCCTTGCAGGAGTTGTCTTGTATATACGTTGGATCTTACATGTGTAGAGTATGCAGCCCGGCTTTGCCCACCATGGCCAAGGCATAGTATTCCTCTAGAAACAGCTGCCCAGTGGTGTAAAAGGCAATGCTGTGGTTGGTCATGTGTTTCTGCAGGTCCTTGGACTTGGACACGATGAGGTCCATCGCCTCGTCCCATGAAGCTCGCTCCAGCTGGCCATTCTTCCGGATCAAGGGGTGCGTCAGGCGGTCCTTTCCGTGCATGGCCCTCCATCTGTTTGCAGAACGAGAGTGTGAGCATTAACTCGTCAAGAGAGTACGAGTGTCATTATCACTGACCCATTGAGGCCCTTGGGGCCCAGCCGGCCCTTGTTTACACGATCAGTCGCACGTCCTCTCACGCCGACGACTTTGCCGTCTTTCACTCCAATGTCTAGCCCGCAGCCATTGCTTCACGCAACCGGAGGGTCATCATGTCAGCATGTCTGTGTGTCCCGAAATCCAACAGTTTGTTGCACGGTGATTTACCTGCATAGCACGCACGCACTCTGCACCCATCTCTCCGGCTCTTCGTCGCACAACTGGTCCACTCTCGTAGGCCATTCGTCCTTGTACGGAGTCCTTGGCCCCCAGATGTCCTCGATTGAGTCGCGGCTCTGGATCTTTGGCTGTGCAGAAGTTGCAGCCATGTTGAGTTTGCGGGCGATGATAATTTGAGACAAGCTTCACCAAGCTTCACAAGCCAGTAACAATTGATGGATGCGGGCGGATGGACATTGTCATTTCCCCATGTCGTCTCGTTAGGCTTGGGCCCAACGTCGGGGGTAGCTCTCCCGGTAGTCCAAGTGGCTCGCGTCTAGAGATTCGACGAACGTCATCAGTCCATCATTGCTCACCAATGGGGGCATTCTCATTGTTCATCGGTTCTCCAGCAAAATATTCGATTTGAGGAGCCGACGATGACATCTCCGCGGGTGGTCGGCACGCTAACATCAACGGCGTGGTTGCTAGACGATGTGGTGCCTGGATGACTTGGTATGAATAGAAGTGCTGCACCTTGCCTTGTACCAGCCCGAGGCGCTCTCGGGGAGCTTTCCGAGTCGCCAACCGAAGACGTCTCATATAAGTGCCAGCCCGACATACATACATCCTTAGACGCCATGGGAATCTCGTACTCAGAGGCCCTTGGCCTCATTGAGAGCGTCGCCAAGCGTCACAGGGCGCTGCGTCGAGATAATGTGACACATTTGGAGCTGGGGCAAGCCGTGGGCCATGTCGTTGCCCAAGATATTGTCAGTCCGGAGGCGACTCCCCCTGCAGACACATCTGCCATGGATGGCTATGCAATTCAGTCTCACAGAACCGCTGGTGCATCGCCTCAGAAGCCTGCACGGTTCAGGGTTGTCGGGAGGATAAGAGCAGGAGACGCCCCTTGGAGAGAGGACCGAGCGCTGCCAGAGGAGAGTTTGGAGGACGATGCGAGCCCATGCATCGAGATCATGACGGGGGCCATCTTCCCGGCTAATTTCGATGCGTGTGTCAAGTATGAAGACACCAAGACGGCGCGGCGGAACCGGAACGGCCTGCCATTGGAAATACTCGTGGGAAAGGCGATATCTTACAACGCAAACAGGCGACTGGCGGGAAGCGACATCGCCAAGGGGCAGGTTGTCGTCAAAGCAGGCACGACACTGCAGTCTCACCATGTCCTCCCATTGGCGTCGCTGGGGATCGAGGCGATCCCCGTTGTCAAACCCCCAGAGGTAACGATCTACTCCACGGGCGACGAGTTTGTTGCCAGCGAACCGTGGCTGCCACGGGACACCAACACTCCGTATCTCACCTCAGCGCTCCTTGACATGTCAGTGAGCGCCTCCTCTCTGGGCACGCTCTCTGACGACGAACGGCAGGTCTATCATGGGCTTGAGGCGGCACTGGCTGCAGGCCATGACATGATTCTGACCAGTGGAGGTGTTTCAAAGGGGCGGTTCGACCATATTGCGACCGTGTTGGGAAAGCTAGACGGCGTTGACATTGTGTTCCATGGGGTCTCGATCCGGCCCGGTCACCCGGTCCTGTTCGCGTATATGGCGTCGGGACGGAACGAGGCTGGCCATCCCAGGAGCATCGTCCCCGTCATCTGCCTGCCCGGCAATCCAGGGGCTGCTGCGGCCTGTTTCCGATTCCTCGTCGTCCCGTATCTTCGCATCCTGCGAGGCCAACCACCAGAGGTTCCCTTGTTTGCCAAATTACAGCAGCGATCACCACCGTGCAGCAAGGCATCTGTCAATGGCCATGGTCATGGAGCACAGCCACCGCTGCTCGACCGCTTCCAGCATGGCGTCCTGATGGCCACGGAGCAAGGGGAGCTGACTGCCCGGCCGAGCGAGGAGCAGAGTCCGGCTAAGCTAGGGCCGTATGCGAGCGCCAATTGCTGGATACACATTAAGCCTCCGGGTTGCTCGAAGCTGGACGCTGCGTTAGTCGAGTGCTATCCTATGTCGCCGGGGAAGGGGTTGTTTCCGATGGCCATGGGTTGAAGGAGTTGGTAGGCGGGTTAAGACAAACATCCGTGGAGGCAATGTGCCGCTTGAGGAGAATACCGGGCCTTTGTCGCCAGGAATCTGGACTGGTGACTGCGCCGGTTAGCTTTCGATGTGGATAATTCTCGAGAACCATATCACCAGTGGTGCAACGTCATGATCGACCTATAGCATTATCTTGAAGGCAGGCATTGAACTGCATCCGATCGATTCGAACTTCCCAAGGGAATGAGGTTGATACCCAGAAGGCACGCAAAGTTACTCAGAGGTCATAGAGTATAGTTGGCTACCTGGGTAGCCATTATAGATGAAAACACGTTACGCAGGGCGTAAGGCAATTCTTTTAAAATGAATGTAGTTCTTGAACAGATATACCAAGTGTCTTGCTTTTGTGGGCGATGTCATATTCAACGACAGATAATTTATATATAAGAAGTGATTGGCAACTAGTTGGACACTTTGGAAATATCTTATCTGCTCTTCTGGAGAGCTTAAGACGAAGCAAAAGCAATAGCGTCAAATTGAGTGACGAGATCACCAACTTTCTACGCATGATTTCATGATTGGCAGATATTTGCCGACGTGAGTGGTACGACCCAAGACGAGTTCAAAGCCGACCATGCTCTGGTACCTATGGAAGTTGTCCACAGAAGGAGAGATTTTGTAGCGCTGTTACAATCCTTTGGGTTGGGTCACACCATGTGAGCATGGAACTCTTGAAGCTTGGCTCTACAACCTTGTGTATGTCCTCAATCGCCATCGTGGTATTGGACGTCTTCGGCTCAAGGGCGTTGACGGCAATCCATGTAGTGCACCCTCAAGACAGTCTACCCAGCATCAACAGGCAATCATGTCATGAAACACTCTAAGACCTGACCACGTGAAATAAGCCCAAGGAAAACGTGAATTGTTCTCATCAGTCGACGGCAAGAGCATGGACATAAACAAAACGAAATAAGAGAAGATTAGATGCATCATTTCCGTAACATGGACACACTGAAGAGGGTAATAAATGTATGAGACGTGCGCGCATAATTGGGAAGTTGGGCGCTCGAAATTGTCGTGATCCCTGTCTTTCTGTCAACCCTTCGCGGTGCGACTCCGTTCAAGAGCGCATCGTGATGGCCTCACTACCACATACGACCATAGGTAGTGGAGAACTCGGGGTCCCGTCCGCTCCCCCATAGATAAGCCACTAACCGGCAGATTAGTAGTTGGGTGGGTGACCACCAGCGAACACCGGCTGTTGTATGTTTTTGTCTTTTTTTGCCTTTTGTCGTGAGAGGTGGTGGTTGTGCTTTTGCTTGAAAATGGAGGTTGTATCTTCAGGGGGCTGTGTGTTGCTTTTTGGGGCTTCTTGTCAGTTCTCCAACTTCTCCAACTCTCTGGTGCGGGGTTGGAATCGCGGGGCACTCAGGCTCAAGAAGCCAGTTTATACCTAGATGGCCTTTAAGCCCATAATACTTTATTGGGGTGATGAGAAGAGTTCTCGATGTCTTCAGATAAAGCGTTGCTATCTGCATAGCTATTTGTACTATGATGCCCCTGCAAACGTCTCAGGAGTTGCAAAACGTAAAGTATGATGAGCTACTACAGCAGCTCAGTCGGATACATATCTCAATCGCTGAAGACGAGGGTAACTAGCTTACAGATACAAGTTCAATAGGGGGCTAATAAAGCCAATTCTGCTTCCTTGGAGGCTATGAAACCTTTGTAAGGAATAAGTCAGGAAGAGTCTTTGGTCAATGCTGAATGCTGATAATGTAGACGGCTAACTGTTGGAGACGGACAAAGTAACTTCGTGGGCTCGGCCATATGAAGCAAAACCAACAGCGCGTCTCCTCCCAGTTGTACCTATGTGTAGTTCGATCCCTTTTCTCCTAGCGGCCAGCAGTATGCACCTCGATACCTATTGCATGGCTCCTCAAAGGATCGGTCTGGCTTCAATCCTGTCGAACTTCGTTATCATGCTTCGAGGCTTAAGGTATACTCTTGGCTATCCCGCTTCACAAAGTCTGCTCTTCGCAATTTCAGTCAAGTCAGGCATGGTCCTGTATTTGACCCTTATTAATCCACCATGAATCCTACCTCTACACTTTGCAACACATTAACCCCGTTTCATCAAGCATCTGAGACTTGCATCTTCCAAGCAAACGATGCCTTCGCTTGAATCACACAGCTGTCCAGGCTGCAGGAAGAGAGGATAAATTGCAGCAAGTCACATGCACTATATTCATAACTTCATCTACCAGTCTCCCAGGACAGCAGATGTCCGTCCAATCATTGCCTCTAGACTTTCAAATGTCGGCAAAGGAACCGTGGTTCAAATGCTCCAAGACGCACATCCCAGCCTGTTCACAAAGAGAATCTCTAATACTACGCGTTAACCTCAAGCGGGCGTAACCGAAGGTAGCACATACTTTTACGTTTCAAGGCTTGAATTCGATGGCCTGATACCCCAGAACGCCTTCATCGAATATACCTACCTATATCAGCGGTAACTACTACGGCACCAGCAGGCAGACCATCGCAGACCAATGGCGAAAAGCCTCGTAGTGGTGCCGGGGATTGACGTTGAAGGTGTTAAGTAAGCAAATGCGCGAGACGGCCCTTGCAGGTGCTCGTCATGTCTTCATCAAGCCTTCGAGCCTTGAGGAACTGGAGGCTCGGCTTCGGAAATGCAGCACTAAGAGTGAAGGAAGCACACAAAAGAGGCTTGGACGGCCAAAGGCGAGCTTGAGCAAGCAGACTCCGGGGCTGTACGACATGGTTCTCGTGAAAGAGGATCTCGCTGCGTCGTACCTTGAACTAGAGGAGTTCATTTGGGGATCAATGACAGAATGATGCATCATGAACTCAATAATAGTAGTTGATTTAAGCATCACGAAGTGATTCATTGAAACAAAGGAAGGATGTCGGTTGATCTTGACTGATACAGTGGCAAGGGTGTATAAGCAACAATTCATCCCTTTGCAAACATATCGAGGGCTTCCGTAGCTCAGTTGGTTAGAGCTTCGTACTAATACTAGAGCTTCACAAGCTCCAATTTGGTAATGCGAAGGTCGCAGGTTCAAGCCCTGCCGGGAGCAAAACGTCTCACGATGCCCTTTCGTCTCTTTTTTTGGCCTTTTTTTGCTCTGTTATTGTACCACTTTTTCCAGACAAACTTTTTGTGTCCTAGTCTAGTGCCGCCTTCTTTAGCGCGAACACGTGGATACCGTAGAACAATTCGCCTTTCTCAGGCGTTTCCTGTTCGGGGTCTGGATCCAGTGCCCCTGCAACGGAAAAGGGCACGCTGCCAGTCACAGACACACGCCGCTTATACATGGAGAAAAAGGCCTCCGGACTTCGGTATATCAAACAAACGAGATATGATGCAGCGTGCAGTCTTCATGCCTATTCATGCGTTGAACATCTCCTTTCCTTGATATCGTCCATGAGAGATCAGCAGTATAAAGGCTTTCCGATGGACAAGAGCCTGTCCCGCTTGTGGCAATGACATCTCGGCTTCGGGCTATATTCGTGTTTGTCCATCGTGATGGTAACACAAATCCCAAAGTTTGTGAGATATCCAACCGCTCCGTAGATACAAAGACACCTTCTGAGACATGCAGTAGATTAGCAGCCCTGCCGGTTTGTCCACGTCGACTCCGGAGCAGGAGTGCATCATCACGAGCCTCACTCTGTACGCTCGCAGAGGCTCAAGACCCAGGACATCCCCAGCGAGCACCGTTGCACTTGGGCCCTGACAAACGCATGCTGGCTGTTTCATGTTGAAGTATGCCGAATTAGCCCTTCCAAACAGAAAGAGACGAATCAGCAAATAAACAAAGAAATGGCACTCCCTCCGTTTATGTGCTCCCTCTGCGTCACCTCGTCCAACACTGATGGCGTGTCCGCACTGACACCACGCACCAGCTCGCCTTACCTGCCTCTTCTGCCGCGGGGCACCGTCAAGCAGCGCCCTGGGGAGATGTAACCATTGTAACGCGGGATTGCCTCCTGTCTCTGTCCGACCGGACATGATGCCCATATGGTAAGGTTAAAAGGACACTGCAAAATCCGGGGCTGCAGCGAGGCGAGTTGCAGTCGATGCCCATCAGTTGCGGCCCTCTTTGGCACTCAATCGGTTCACTCCTCAATCTCTCCTCTCACGCGGGTTAGTAACTGGCTGCATAGATTGCAAATCTCCCTGGGCCAATGGATGGAAAATGTCTGCTGTGATTGCAGCTTGGCACCATGATCTCCTGCGGGCGAGAGGGGCGTCCTGACTTGTACGGTCTCGGGATCCGCCTCGGCATCTATTTCCAGTGGTTTGGCGAGATGCTGGTCGAGTTCTTTGACCAACCCGACGTCTCCGACATACGCCTGCTGGGCTTCCTCCTGTCGGGCGCCCTAGTCCTGGCTCTGCTCGTCCAGATCGCGGACCAGCGTGTCCAAGGGGCTGACATTTATATCATGCTCCAGCTGGCGGCTGGATCCTACATCTTCCTCGTGCCCATGTACATCTGGAAAGCGCTCACATGCTGTGACCGCAGATGGGATCCGCTGAGGCAGACGAGAGAAGCCAACATAGCGGTTTTCAACGCTTCGACCATGGTGCTTCTGGTCATTATCTCGGCTCTGCACCTCTGGTTCTTTAGCACCTATATGCCGACCAAGGGACGCCAATGCGGGTATTACGGCTTCTTCTTCGCAAAGGTCAAGCTCGATAACACGGCGTACGTGGTGGTCAACATCATTGTGTACGCAATCGTCATTCTCGTCTGCTTCAGCATTACTCTGGCGTGGACTGGCCTTTGGAATGGACAGTGCGGACCACAGAGACACCGGCGTCGAGGGCGGCATCACCGAAGAGAGTCAGTCAGCCTCCCCAAACTCTGCACATACCTGTATTCACCCTACGCAGCTGCATCTAACACAAGGACAGCAGACAAGAGCAGAGACCCGAGGAGACTGAACAGGAGCGCAACGCAAGGCGTGAGCGAGCCAGGCAGCAGCGGGCAGACCTGCTACGCACCATGCGCGGCATATCCAACCTGCTTGTGTACGGGCTTCACATCACCGCCATTGAGCTGACCATACGATGGAATGAGTTTGACAACATTGACGGCGTGGACACGAGTGCTCAAACGGTTCCGCTGCTGGTGAGTGCCGGCATCCTGACTCGCTTCCTTCTGTTGCACTACGAGGGCAGAAACGACGATGCATCGGCTGCTGGAGGTCGTCGGCCCGTCAACCCGGACGACGGACCAGAGCAGGATGCCGAGGGTCAGAACAATGACCATGATCAAGCCGATCCCAATGCCGAGATGGTAGACCTAGACGACTTCGTCGCGGGCATCGACCTGGACAACGTGAGCGACTTCTTTGAGCATGGCTCTCCGAACTACTGGCTTGCGAGGACGGCGATCCAGAGACGAGCGGCGGCGGAGATGGCGGCCGCGAGGGACCGGCTGAGGGCCAGAGGGGTGATTCCGCGGCCGGCGCGGGTGCATTCAAGAGGCACGACGATTGTGGTAGATTGAGAGGCCAGTATGAGAGTGAGATGTGGAAGAGAGATGGACTGAGAGAAAGAAGAAGAGCTCCATGTACCTTCTTGAAGTAGGAGGCCACGTGATTTTCACTTGATGCAATCGATATGGCATTCTGGCAGTCAATGGACGAATAACAGACACCTGGTACCTGATCTTCCTTGATCAATCTGCCATCTCCATCACATGCAAATCTGAATGAATCAGGCCAAGTCTCGAGGATCCCAGACTCTGCATTCAGCTCGAGGCCATCAAGGTCATGTCCAGCTCAGGCACAAGAACCAACCGCCCCGCCTCTGATTCGACAGAACCCCAGCCTGCAGCCCCGCAACCGCGCAGCTCAGAAGTAAACAAAATCAGCCGGAAAAGGCACCCCTGCTTGCAATCGGGTTGCATCTGCCATCGTCATCAACCACCACCACCACCACCAGAAGCAGCTGCTTTCCCTCGATACCTTACCTTACCTTATCTTGCAGCAGCATATAATCTACCACGAGGCACAAGACGCGAGAAATACGGCCCCTCAGCCATGGAGCCGGAAAAGAAAAAGCCCTCCTCAAAGACGTCGTCCAGCAAAGACAAGCGACCCAAGGACAAGGACGAGTCCAAGACGCACAAGCTCTCGCTCAAGGGCAGCTCAAGGCTCGTGGCCGAATTCGTATGCTTGGCCCTTCTTTTGCTTCTTCTGTCTTGAACTGGCGCAATTGGACATTCGTCTCTAACTCATCGTGTGCCCATAGTTCCAATACTCGATACACACAATCCTGTACGAAGCCTCACCATCGGGACGCGACGAACCAGGCAGCTGACCCGTGCGACAGATTCCAGCGCGGCGTCTACCCAGCCGAGGACTTTACAGCGTACGACATACCTCCCTCGATTATCTCCCTTTCTATCAATCCTATGACAACATGTCAGCTAATCGCTATCCCACAGCGTCAAGAAATATGGCCTCAACATGCTCGGTACGCCTCTCCCCCTCCATCCCGGCAATCAAGCCCCCAAGCTGACCGCGCCGCGTGAATGCAGTTTCCGCCGACGACCAAGTCAAAGCCTACATCAAGAAAATCATGAGCCAGCTCGACAAGTGGATGGTCGGCGGCAAAATCTCCAAGCTCGTCATCGTCATCACCGACAAGGACACGGGCGAGCACGTCGAGCGCTGGCAATTCGATGTACGCCAAAATCTCCCCAGTCCAAACCATCACGAGCAGCGCAACTGACAACAGAAAAAAAAAAGGTCCAAATCTCCGCCCCTCCCCCGAAATCAAAATCCAAACCCCCCTCCGACGCCGACCCCTCCAACCCTCCCCCCTCCTCCGAACAGCAACAACAGCAACAGGAAAACTCCTCCTCAACGGCATCATCATCCCTCTTTGCCGAAAAGGACAAGCCCGAAGCCGAGATCCAGGCCGAAATCGCCGCCATCTTCCGCCAGATCACCGCCTCCGTCACCTTCCTCCCCCAGCTCACCGGCGACTGCACCTTCAACGTGCTCGTCTACGCAGACGCCGACAGCGACGTCCCCGTCGAGTGGGGGGACTCGGACGCAAAGGAGATTCAGAACGGCGAGAGGGTCCAGCTCAGGGGCTTCAGCACCGCAAATCACCGCGTCGACACCATTGTCAGCTACAGGTTGGGCGATTAATCGGGACAACAAAGACTTTTTGTATACATTGGACTGGGAAAGGGATGCATGGACTGAAATTACTGGGCTTTTGGAATGGCGTTGAAAGGGGATTTAACGGTGCATCATAAGGCCTTCGCAAAAACTCCCACGCAAGAAACGGCCTAGATATACGGATGCATATTCTCTTATAGGTATCCATGTCTCTGTGGTAGGTGTTCCATCTATAAAAAGAATCGCAAGGGGAATCCATCATGTCCCTTGATCATGCAACAGCCAGGCTCGTCCACAAACACTCTTCAAGCGCTGCCCTAGCAAAGGCAGCGCATCATCAAACGCCGTCTCCCGAATGCATCGCCACGCCCCCCGTACATAAATGCAACAGCTACCGCGTCCACTCGCTCCTCAGACCCTCTTGAAAAAGTACACATACGCAAACTTGCGCATTTCATCAACATCATGCGCCTCCACCACCTTTTCGTCATTGAAGAGCACCCAGATGGGCGTCTCCTTGCCCTCCAGGGGCTTTCGAATAAAGGCAACGTAGTGACTAATGACACATGTTAGTGACGGAAAAGAAGAAAACAGACACAGCACTTACCCCGCGTGGATGCTTGTGCCCTTGTGGCACACGATCGACTGCAGCTGGAACTTGGCCGGCAGCGTTGCGCTTCCAGCAGGCTCTTTCTGAGGCGCCTCGCCACTCTGGCCGGCGTTGTCGTCCTCCATGATGCCCTGGTCGTCGGGGTGATTAAAGAGCCACTCGACAGCTCGTTCAACATCGCCGCCCGTCTCCTTCAGCGCCTTCTTGGCCTGAGGGGCCAAGAATCCCATGGCGCCGAGCATCTCAATCTTCTCGGGATCAGCCGTGTCTGCCCCTGGTCCGGACCCCAGGTCGAGCGGTGCGTCAATGTCAGCATCGTCCAGATGTGCAAAGAGCCATTCCATGGCCACGTTGGCATCCGAGTTGCCGGTCGCGTGCAAGGCCTTCTCGGCACGGTTGCGCGGGAAGCCCATGGCCTCGAGCTGCGCAACCGCTGTGGCATCCGCTACAAATGCTGGTACTTTGTTCTCAGGTTCGTCAGGCAACAGCTCCTCCGAGGGCTGATGTCCCTTGGACAGGTAGTCGTCCAGCAAGAACGGCTCGTCCGGGACAATAACCGGGACGTCGATCTTGATGGGAACCCAGTTGACAACCGCCATCTTCCGCGCATTGACGGCCAGCACGTTGGGGAACGTCTTGAACAGCGACTGCTTGGTGAAGCCTGCTTTGCTGCCGCACGATGAGCACGTCAGCTCGACCTTCTCGGCGGCAGTGAAGTTGTCCAAGCATTCCTTCAGAGTGACGGGCTTGTAGGTGTTTGCTGTCTGGCCGCTTTCGTCTGGTTGATCGAGCTTCTCCAATGGCACGTCGATGAAGATGTTGTCCTGCTCGTTGGAGCTGTACCTGACCTTGTGACATCCAAGGCACTGCAGCCGCTGCTCCAAAACAAATCGGAAGTCGGCCGTGGGATCCTTCAGGTCTCCGCTATGTGGTGACCGGCTGATGAGCTTGAACAGATGCTGGAACAGTTCAAAGGCGTCTTGTTGACGCATGGTGGAAAATTCTTCATGTCCTCTGCCTATCAGGTGCTTGAGCATGGCGGGCGCCAGGCCCCTCTGATAGGTGACTTCAGATCCGGGCGCGTCGTTATCGGGCACCGAGTATCGACCAGACAGTAATCCGTGGGCCATCTTTCTCAGCTGAGTCTCCAGGTCGGCCGCAGGTTCCTGGACGATGGGCAAGTCGTTGCTGGTACCGTAGTAGCGCTCTCGGAACGAGGGCAAGTCGAAGAGACACTGGACGATGCTGGCCAGGTAGCAACTGTTGCCCAAATTCTTCAAGCCAGTGAGGCCGGGTCCAAACAGAGGCTTCAGCTCGTGGCCGTCCTCCGTAGTCATGCTGAAGTCCCATTTGAGATTCTGCTCAATCTGCATCTCGGTCAAGCTCTTCTCCGTCTTTTGTCGCTCGGCCAGGAGAATGCCCCAGTGGGCCAGGCGCTGTCCCAGCAGCTCGTCTATGCGCTCCTCGTCGCACCTGTAGCAGTAGATGTCGGCAGTGCCCTCGGGGGTGATTGACCCGAGCTTGACGGCTACGCCGTGGCCCGATTCGTTGGCGTGGCCCAAGGCGTGCGAGTTGCCGTCGACGCCACCCATCTGCTTGCGGCCGCAGCCCAGATTTCCGCATTCCAGGCAAAGCCAAAGGTTCTCTCGCAGATCGCAACCTGAGCAGTGGCCAAGCTCGCCCTGCTCAATCTTGCGGGGCGGGTGCTGCTGCAGGGTCAGGATGTGCTCGCACGTCGTGAGCTCCTGCTCCCACGCCTTGACCTCTTCCTTTCGCGAAAAGGTGTGCGCCTTGAGGATGCCGTCGACGACGGGGGCCAGCTTGGCGTTTGTCAGATCCAACTCCGTTTGGCACTCGATGCACTTGGCGGCCAAGGCAGTGTCGTATCGATCTTCGTCGGTTTCGGCGGCGATGGCGAGCTTCGTCATCTTGGCAGGCGGCTCGTCGCGGTGAACCGTCTTTCGGGTGCGGCGAATGTTGAGGGCGAGCGGATGACTCCAGACTGCATTGTGAAGCGGCGAGTGCTCCATGTCGCCGGTGCAGCCACCGTTGAAGCACTGGAGGCAGACATCGAGGCCACCAGGGCTGTCCTACACAGCGAAAACACAAGGAAGATGATGAGCCGTCGTCCAGCTACAGCCTGAGGTAAGGAAAGTTGCAGGCCGTTGGAGGACATACAATCGAGTCGAAGCATTGCGTGCAGTCTTCCTTGTATACCGACTGGGCGGGAGTCGGCGGCTTGAGCTCTGCGGTGACGAAACGTGAGCTTTCGTGACTTGACGATAGCTGCAAAGAGCTGCGAAGCTACGAGGTGGCGGGGTAAGAGTTTGACATACCGACAGAGTCGAGATGCGGGCACGACATGTCTTGTGGTGGTGGAGATGAGACGCAGAGGGTAGGGGGCTGATGGAGGAGTGGCGATGCGGCGATGCAGCAGCTGTCGGAAGCTGGATGTTCAAGAGAAGAAGAAGCAGAAAGTGAAATTCCGTGAGCACATGCACGCTGGAAGCTGATGTTGATTCCGTTACGTAGTGGCGCTGCAGTTGCCGGGCCAAGCGCTGGGCGAGCGTTATCGATTGCGGTTCAGTGGGTGCAGCAGCCTGAAGCTCAGCGGCGTACAGTCGGGTTCCAGGCACTGCTGGGCTAGGCTGCCCCTCGGTGACGGCATCAGACGGTGGAGGGGCAGCAGAAAATTCGAGAGCTGAGTTGGCCGAGGTGCCACTGCGTCATCAATGAGTCCGCCACCAAAATCGTCGAAATTATAGGGTAAGGGGAGGGGAGGGAAAGCCATATGGATCCCATCTATAACCAGAACAGGCTCATCTATCTATCAGTTCGAATCAAAATAGAATCGAAGAAGATTTCCCTCCTGCCATTCTCGAATGTTCGGACTACGGTACTCGTTGAATGGCTCGTTGCTATTCGCATCGATGCGATTGTATCAATCTCGATTGTCACATTGCGGGGTTGGGATGCTGGTTGGTGATTCGCTGCAATGAATGCCAGCGACCAGCAGTTACTCTACAGCATCTAGCATTCAAAACAATGGCTGGCCTTGCCTATCACTCAGTGTATCAGACACGCCATCCACCTTGATCAAACCCCCAATCGTCTGCATCATCGGGATCGGCAGAACCCAACATCGACACCTGAGACAAACTTTTTGTCTATTTGATATCCCGTCAACCCGTGTGAATAGAGACGTCAAGCTACTCTGGATTCAGGCAAACGCGTCAGCAACAGCTATTGGCAACCACCGTCCTGCAGCTCGGACGACGTGTCAAAGTCCGAACCGGCCAACTGAAATGCGCGTCGTCCGTCGCCAGGCCACGTGACTTTATCCCCGTCCACGTGCATCTTATCAGATTGATTTGCAATCTTTTTGCGGAGCACTGACCAGCAGTTACGTATGAGCAACGGCATCTGATAGGTGACTAAGGAAATAATCAAAGCCCTGATTGGCCGCAAGCTCCGACGAGGACCGAGCTCCACCGCTGCGCATAGACGTAATGGCCGAGAGGGGCGACGCCGCTGATTGGCCGGTGGCCGAGACGCACTTGGCCGAAATCGCCATCAGCACTTTTTCGCTTTCTTTCTGCCGGCCATTGATTAAGCGTCGACTCCTCACCTGCAAGCATCGCCGTTCGCCTTCATTTCCTCACTCTTCCAAGAACTCTTGACTCTATCCTGACCATACCTCAATCTCAACCTCAATCGATCGCATCAACTTCATCAACACCACCTGAACTCCTCACACCAGCGCATCGCATCTCTTGCATCTGAGCTGGTTCTCGACATCTCGCACACACGAAACTCCGCTTTCGCATCGCAGAACCTCGCCTCCCTGCGAATCTCTGCATATACCGCCCTCACACAATCGAACCTCACTTCAAACACAGCCAAAGCATATCAAAATGTTCTCCAGAGGACTCCGCGTCATCTCAAGGCGAGCCATCGCCGCTCCCCTCGCCAGGCCTTCCCTCGCCACCCGTCAGCTCGCGCCCGTCGCATCCGTCCAGGCCCAGCGCTCGTACCACGAAAAGGTGCTGGACCACTACTCGCGCCCTCGCAATGTCGGATCGATGAACAAGAGAGACGCTGACGTCGGCACCGGTCTTGTCGGCGCCCCTGCCTGCGGTGATGTCATGAAGCTCCAGATCCGCGTCGACCCCGAGACGCAGAAGATCTCCGAGGTCAAGTTCAAGACGTTCGGTTGCGGCTCAGCCATTGCCTCCAGCAGCTACCTGACGGAGCTTGTGCGCGGCATGAGCCTGGACGATGCCGGCAAGGTCAAGAACACGGAGATTGCCAGGGAGCTGTGCCTGCCTCCCGTCAAACGTATGTATATCACCAGCCACCCCGCCATACACTCCTTGTGCGTCCAAATCCACGATGCTAACAGTTTCTTGCAGTGCATTGCTCCATGCTTGCCGAGGATGCCATCAAGTCTGCCATTTCCGACTACTACACCAAGAACCCCTCCAGGAAACCCACCGACCTGAGCGGCACCAGCATGAAAATGCCGACTACCGACGCCGTTGCCGCCTAAGCTTACCGTCGAAACTGGTGACGAGCAAAATAACAAAAACGAACAAACAACCAAAAACATGTTTTGTCAGCTATCCATTTTCTTATACTAGCGATGGAAGGGATGAGTTGGTGAGGAAATGTCGCAGATTTTGCGGTGAGGTGGAAGGAGAGGGGAAAAGCCCAGATTGAGAGACTACTTTCGTCAAGATGCTCTTCCTGATTTTCGCCATTCACTTTTTTTTCTTCTTTTTTATTGTTTCAAAGGCGGTTACATGGTATCGGGAGATGATCAATGGAGAGTGTCTATGACTGAAGATTGAGCACTCAGTGGTGTTGGGGGTTGCAAAAACGATGTATGGATGTGCATTGCTTCGGCTCTTGGGATAGGAAGCTGATGAGGAGTCTTACGACGGCAAGGAGTGATGAGACTGTACTGTAAACTAGAGGTTCAAACAGAAAAACATTTGACATCCATGACAGCTTGTCAGTAGATTCATTCCGTGTCTCGCCAACTGCATTTTGACCTCTTCCACTCCATCTTCGCCACGTTGATTCGCTTTTGTCCCCAGGAATCTTGATAAACCCCCCACGTTTCAGCCGCGGCATTGCGCATTACGCCGCAGCCCGTGGAAAAATCTCGCGCTTTTTACTTGGGCCCCGAAAAGTCCGAGCCTGATGCCGACACATACCGCATTGGGACGGTATATCCACACATGTTATTAGAGCTTCGCTGTTGGCTGCGCTTGGCGTGGAATGGGTATTAGTACACATCTAGATCTAGGGCTGCGAGTCACTGAGCTGTTCATTGATCCTTTGTGAATGAATGATGGTATGGTATGGTGCTCGAATGTGTATGCATTCCCTAGTTGATAAAGTATGGCTGGGGTTTGGAGTACTACTCGTACAAGGATATGGGCGCTGGCTTAGAAACCGGCATCATGACAAGCATCTGGGTGCTAGTATATCACATACTTTAGGTAAAGTACAAACAGCTTGATATCATCGCAGGCAAGAGAAACAGCCAAGTCAAACAACCCAACGCAAACATCCATCACTCAAAGATGCCCCCTCGCCTGATGCGCCCCATGCAAACCAAGCGGAATCGCAAACTCCGCCTCCGCCCTGCCCACCTCCTCCATCGTCCTCGCATCCAAGCACAGCAGATACGACCTCTCCAGCGTCCCATCCAGCACCACCGACAGCAGCACCCCGTCGTCCTCATCCGTGCCTTCGGGCCGCGGCACGAAGATGGCCTCGCCGGGGGAATGCCCCTTGGGACCGTTCCAGAGGAGGGCCGCCTTGGTGTGCAGGTCCGTCTTGGCGATGGAGTCGGCGAAGACGCAGAGGCCTCTGTTGGCTACGGAGTAGACGTATCGGTATGGCTGGCCGGCGAGCTTGGGGTTGATGGTGGGGAGCTCGCCGACGTGAGGGGTGGGAATGGAGAGGACCTCTTCGGCGACGGCGGATGCCTTTTCCTTGGACGATTGTTTCTTGGATGGGATCCGGAAGCGATATCGCGATAGGCGGTTCTGGGTAGTCTTGTAGAACTGCTTGTCCAGCATAGTCTTCTTCGTGGCATCATTTCGGTCAAGAAGAATGTCGTAGTAGAACATCCGCAGGATGTCGGTGTTCCTGTACGAGATGGCATCCATGCAAATCTCCGTATGGCTGTTCCCACCTTCATCCTTGACCACCTCCTCAAACGCATTCGCCGAGTGGAAGAAGAAGCCAGCCGGCGTCGAAAACTCGGCCACGACGCCCTTGCCATGCCTCCGGTCCACCACCGCCCACCTGCACGGAACAAAAGGGTCAAACGGCTTGATGGCGTCGAGGATGTTTCTCTCCCAGAGAATCTTGATGCCGGCCCACGCGAAGTGCGTCGACTGGACGCAAAACACAATGTAGTTCTGCGTCATGAAGAAGCTGTGCATGTACGCCGCCGGAAAGTCCTTGCTGGAAATGGTGGCAAGAATGTCGGTTGTTCCGTCGTGGGCGTTGACGCGAAAGATGCGGTACGTCGGATGAGGCGCGGAAAGCTCCAGGTTGTAGTTGAACAAGTCTCCCGTCTCGGGATCGCGCTGCGTGTGAGCGCACGAGAGCGGTCCCTTCAGGTCAGGATGGAGAGACGTCTGGTTGGCGTTGCCGATGGGCTCGAGCGTCTTGGGGTCGAGCTTGCTGACGGCCGAGCTGTCTGTGAGCACATACAAGGCCTTGCCCTTTGACGGATCTCCCTGCTCAACGTCGTCACCCCCAGGCATATTTGGGATGACAGCGACGTTGTTGTTGTTCTTGTTGGGGACAAAGACAGTCATGACCTTTGCAAAGATTCCGATACACGGATCAGCCCGCTGGGCAAAGGTGATGCTCGATGGCCAGCCTTTCTTTTTGATCTCAGCAACGGCCTCATCTGAGTGTCTCCGGGAGGAGTACGTCACAATTGCGCTGCTGTCGGCCTCTTGGGCAGGGATAATGTCGAACCGATGGCTGTGGGCGATGCCGTCAAACCAATGGGAGATGAAATGGGTGCCCCTGACCGTGCCCTCGACTCTGTCTAGACCGGGACCAGTTCTGAACAGAGAGCCAGCGGCCCATGATGGAATGGTGCCCTTGACCGTCAACTGGACTGGCCCACGATGCTCCTCTAGTCCTTCGAACTGTAGAATTACGTTGTCAGTAAGCTGATGCCTCGTGCGAATATGGAGGTGAAGCTACCTGAGCCTTTGAGGGCCATTCCTTCCATGCTTGGTTTTCCCAGTTGCTGAGCCTCAGTTGCACGTCGTTGTCTGTATCCTCTGCTGTGCGAAGAATGACCCCCTGACTGTTGAGCGCCATGGCTGATGAGTATTTCAAGCGCCAGCGGGTTGGACAAGTGCCGTTGATATCTGCTTGAATGTATGGCGAAGCGTAAGTGGTTGTGTAGTGCCGTCAAGCTTGGACGGCCGTGTCTAGACTAAACAGGAGTGTTAAGATACTCGATAGGAATGAGAATGTAGTGACTCAAGTGTAGTTGTTGTTGAGTCGGTGGTTAGTCAAGGCAGATATTCTTCATCGTTGCATGCGAGGGTCTCTCTCGTTATATACCTGACGGCTGGTGTTGCAGAGTCACAAGGGAGCCCGGTGAATGGACTGACTTACACGACGAGCCACGTAAGTGTGCCTCGAAGAGCGTCGTCTCGTCTGCCCTTGACGTCAAAAGAAGCATGATATTACCCTTGCCTCTCTCAAAGCTGAGAGCTTGTCTTGCTCCATGATCCGAATCCGACGAGGGCTCATCCAGCGTCTGCCTCTCGCTCACATCGCGCCACTGAAAATGGCACCCAATCAGGAGACAGGGGTAGGCATCCCCAGGACCGGGGATTGCATGCATGCAACCACCAGCAGCCACGAGTTGGTTCTGGCCCACATGGCGTCCAGCGCAAGCGAATGCGAGCTTCCAAGGGCCATTGACATCGGCTTGTTTTCAAATGTGTGATCGAGCTTGAGCAACCGGGTGTTCTGACAAGCAGGTAGCGCCTCTGGCGCAGCAGTCCATGTTCTTGTTGAAAGAGCTATACTAGATGCTGTTATGACCTCTAGACACTGATGTCTGACGATGAGCCTTTCTGTGAAGCTGTGTCTGGTCGTTGGGTATCTCATATCTTCGACACAGTTACTTTGAAGCACTGGGGATATGAGCCGAGCTCCAAGGACAGCGCCATATTGACCATTCGTGCAAGTCGTCAGCAGACGAGACATGCCATTCTTGCAAGAGGCAAAGCGGCGAGCAGACTCTCCCCGCCTTCGACCGGAGACTTGACCAAGCTTCCCATTTGGGCAAAGAATTCGAGGGTTGTCAGCGCTACCACTGCGCGCAACCCCTTTGGAGTGAATCAATGCCGCAAGGCACATCCATCGACTCCCACCATCCTTCAGTATCGCGCAAGGCTTCCGCTCTGGCTGACTGAGTGCTTTGGTCACTGGTGTTTCCCATCTCGAGCTGCCAGCGTTCGATGGCGCGGAGGGTTGAACTCCAGGTTTTGGTGTAAGACGTGCGCCCAGTGGGAGACGGGGTCGCATTCGCCTCGCTTACCACTTCCGCTTTCACCCAATGTCATCGATGGCTTTGAAGGATCAATGCAAAGCTTGGACGGGTGTCCTCCTCCTCCTCGTATAAGGTAGCAAAGGGCGCTTGAATTAAGCGGCGTAGCTGCAAAGGCGAGAGGGGAGCCAATTGTAGGCCATGCATATCGGCTAATCTCAATGGCCATCTGCCCTGCCAGGACTGCGGTGCGATGCGAGACGCTTCGAATTTGAAAGCAACAGCCGTCTGGCTTAGTGCTAGATGATGGCCATGGTTGTGTCGGAAGACGTTCGATGGAGTGCTGCATGAACCGCATTTCGCGTTCGTAGTCGCCGCATCGTATCCTCTCAAGAAGTTCCATATGGAATCAATCTGGGTGTGCACCACCGTGGCCTCGAGCTCATGACGGGAAAACACGCTGGTCTGCCAGAAACTCTTCAATCTGCTTCTTCCTCGCGGCAGTCAAGGCATTAAGCTCTACACGTCCCGAGTCTTGCGTCACATCCGAATCTGGTAGCTCGCTCACCCGGCCGACAACGCGCGCAAGCAGAACGCGCATCCTCTCGAGCTCCTTTTCCACGGGTCCATCGCGGGTCACCAGGTTCTCCTGGACGCCGACGCCGTCCGCCGTTCGAAAGGAGTCGATGGACTTGGCAAGGCTCCGGAAGCGCTCAACTCTCTGTCTCAGGTCTTTGCGCCGCTGGCTGAGGTCGGCTAGCTGGCGAACCGTCTCGGCATAGCGGTTGGCTTCCATGGGATAGGCGTCGACGTCTTTGTGGGACGGCCAGGCGGCGGGGAGTGATTCAATGGCGCTCTCGTCGACTGCATCACAGAGGTTGTCAGATAAGAGCTCTCTGTCTATTGCGCCTTGGGAGCTGGGAGACAGCAGCAGCAGCAGCAGCAGCAGCACCTACCTAGGTCAAGCTCTCGTCCGATGCCGCCTCCAGCGTCGTCCGGGTTGCCCAGCCTGCGCTCGGCGTCCCGCGAGTACAAGCTGCTGATCTGCTCGGCGACGTGCCGGCTTGCCTGGGGCGCATAGACGCGGCGACAGTGCTGCTGGATCGTGCGGTTGACGCTTGCGACGGCATCGTCGACGAGGCGGCTGGGGATCGCATGCTCGGACGCGTCGTTGGAGGCGCGCCAGGCTCGAGACGGCGCAATCGGCTGGGAGAGCAGGTTTGTCTGCGCAGAGACAAAGGTCTGCTTGACGGAGGGGATTGTGGGAGCGGGAGGCATTGGACGTGCGCCTGTTGGGTCGTTGGCGAAGATGCTTGGAAGAAGTTGTCGCAATCAGCCCATGCTCGAGCTTGAAGCTGGAGAGACTGGAGCCGAGAACCCTGAAGCTCCCCACTGACTGATAGCGCATCTACAGGGGCTCCATGGCGGGGTTTGCAGGGGCCGAACCGACTGCAATCACCCCGCGATGCCTTCATCTTGTTTCTAAGCATTGTCGATTCAATGTTCTGGGGATTACTGTATCTCAGGTCAAGCTTCTTGTGAATGTCATCAATCACTTGGAGAGGCTGCTCCCTTGCATATTCTGCGGGCTCAGGTCGTCTATCACGAAGTTGCAGTGGCCTCTCCAGCCAACGCTGAACCTAGCCCAGCTATCGCATCTGCGACCACTGGACAATTTATCGAATAACAATTCCTAGGACCATGAACACATGCACTGGAAATGCCAGCAACAGAGAGATGCTTTTCTCCCTCATTCGCATCTGAATTAATGCCAGATATCATATTTCCACAGAGAATACGCGATTCCTCGAACAATCCAGGGTAACGCGGCCTACAACATCTTCGCTGTAGAGTCGAGACAGCCTCATGCGGTGCCACGTTTGACACGGCCCCCAAATCCTCAGCCCATCACGGCGCTGTTGGGGTCATTGCAAGGGGAAAACAACCAATTACCAATGGCTTTCCGGACTGGAAGTGGCTGCCTGAAGAATGCATGCAGACATGTAGAGGAGCGGGAATTTCGCTGAATGTCTGCTCCAACCCAGACAGCCAGACAGCAGTTTCATGATGGGAGTTACACGAGTATTTGCTACATCTGAATCCATGGTTTATACCCAATGCACACATGCCTAATCATAGCAATATGGGACTCGAGAACTCACAGCCTACTTAGACCTTGCACAAGAGCAGTGGAAACAGAGCAAAACCGCATATGTGATGAGTGTGTATACACACATTCAGTCTACATGCAGCCAGAGCAATGGTGGGTTGGGCCCTGATTGGGTTGAAATGTGCATTAGAAGTCCTGCATCGCATCGCATGCAGCCTTGCTGTCCGCTCTGCTCTCGCATTTGAATATTGTTTTCCTCTTTCCTTTTCCCAACTCTTGCAACGAAATCATTGTCAATTGAGCCACCGTTATCCCGATTCTCCAAACCAGCGCTGCGTTCTCGCTGGCACGCGTATCGTGACACCGCATCGACTGAGACCTGCGAGACATCGACTCAGACATCCCGTGCGTGCAGACTCGACGAATATCCCAACGCGAATGCTTGTTACATCCGCCGTTCCGCAACCATAAACGACTGCTATAAGCGCGAGACATATCAAGTTCGTCCTCGCCATGGCCCCACGACGAGCAGTTGCCGATACACCACCGAGCTCGCAACGCCGACTCAGGCTCTCCGAAGACCTGTACCCCCAGCGTCACCGGATTTCTCGTCAAAGAGATCAAAAACTCACCAGGAAAGAAGGGAAAGAGACACGGCGCATAAAGATTCTGCTAGCAGAGTGCCTGTCCTCAGCAAAGGAAGAGACGGATACTGATGCCGACACTGATACCGACGCCGAGACGCGATGGGAGCGAAGCACTCGTGGAGACGCAAACGCCTTGTACGTTGAGCAGCTCTATCGCTACGATGAATTGTAATTGCATGGCGATGCATTCTTCCTCCAAGCCGATACTGCAATCCGTCTTGCTGGTTGCCGCGTCAAAGCTGGCAGAACGAGGCCAATGGTTCAAGACTGCTGGATCTCCAGCTTCAATTGACAAGATGTAATGATTGAACGAATAGCAATGATTGGATATGAGTCAAGTCAGATAACCGGCAAAGATGAACTACCATCTGGTGATCTTCTCTGGCGCAATGTGATGCTTTGAGATTCGTCTGGCGATATAGGCTTGCGATGCAGATGCTCTAATGTTGTCAGATAGGTATAGTTAGTTACTGAGAAGTGTCCAGCTGAAGTTATCGTGCATATGCGATAATGCCCAACCGGAAACGCCCCTAACCGCCTTCTGTTCCCTCCCCCCCGCTGTCTTATGGGAGCGGGTTTGCCTATATTTGAAAAGGAATACAGGAGTGAAAAAACCTAGAAAGACCACTTCGTCTCCTGGGTGAGTGTTGCCTTCTTGTAAGGGCGGCCTGCCGACACGACAATGGCAGAAGCTATCGGGCTTGCCGCCAGCATAATCGGAGTGGTTGAGCTCTTCGCCAAAGTCGCCAAGCAGTGCTCCGAGTACTACTCAGGCGTCAAAAATGCTCCGCAGGACATCCAGCGGATTCGGAACGAAGCCGAACAGACCAGGGCGACTTTCGAGGACCTGAAGCGTCTCCTCGCCGGTCCCAATGGCGGGAGGCTTTCTTCGTCGCAGAGAATACTCAAGACTGTTGAGGAGTCGCGTCTCCAGCTACAGGAGCTGTTTTCCAAGCTCGAAGGGGGGTTGAGGAAAAGAAAAGGAATGCGAGCGAGACTGCATCTATGGAGATTGACGTGGCCGCTGAAGCAGGAGGAGGTTGCTGGCTTGATCGATCGGTTACAGAAATTCCGAGCCGTGATTGCTCTGGACCTACAAGTTGATCAGACGTACGTAAGACTGTTTATCTCTGCCACTTTCTCTTCTTTCTAGTATGATTTCTCACTTTGGTCAAAAGCGTATTGCTCCTTCGTGTTCACCAAGAAGTCGTTTTGGCAAAGCTCAAGTTCGCCAAAGGGGCGTCGTTCGACTCCCCCAGCCACGCCAACAACTCCAAGTGCTATCCCGGGACAAGAGAGGACATTCTCGATCAAATCCAGACATGGAGCACCAGAGCCGATGGCCAGTGCATCTTCTGGCTGAATGGGGGAGCCGGCACCGGCAAGTCGACGATATCCCGAACGGTTGCGCAGGCTTTTGCCGACAAGGGGATGCTCGGCGCCAGCTTCTTCTTCAAGCACGGCGAAGCCGACCGTGGCAGCATGGCGCTTTTCTTTCCGACGATAGCTTCTCAGCTGGTCCAGACGGTGCCCCAGATTGCGCCACATATCCGAGGGGCTGTCGAGGGAGACCCTACCATTCATGAAAGGTCGATCAAGGACCAGTTCGACAAGCTCGTTGCAGAACCCCTCAGACTAGTATCGGAGGCTTCCCAGCTGCCGACGATTGTGATCATCGCGGACGCACTTGACGAGTGCGACAACGTCGAACAAGTCAGATTGGTCATTCATCTCCTCTCGCAGACGAAGCTCTCCACATCTGTCAGCGTCAAGTTCTTCGTCACCAGCAGACCAGAACTGGCGATCCGGCTTGGGTTTGCAGACATCTGTGGCCGTTACGAGGACCTGATTCTTCATCAAGTACCTCGGATGGCCATTGAACACGACATTACAATGTTCCTGGAGCACGAGATTGCCATGATCCGGCAGGACTACAATAAATCTGTATCCGCAAACAGGCAACTGCCTCTGGCCTGGCCCGGCGTCGAGAGCTTTAGGCAGTTGGTTTCCATGTCTATACCCCTATTCATCTTCGCTGCGACAGCTTGCCGCTTTATCCAAGATCGAAGGATCGGTGGACCCAAAGAGCAACTGGCAAAGATCTTGGAGCAACAGACAGGTCACGGACCGAGATCGAACCTGGACGCCACCTACTTCCCTATAGTAAACGGACTCGTGGCAGGACTTTCTGATGCTGAAAGAAGGGTCGTCTCTGAGCGGTTCAGGCGCATCGTTGGCTCGATCATCACGCTGGCCAACCCCCTTAGCGCACCGTCCCTCGCCCGCCTTTTGGGTATGCCTCTCGAGAGTGTTGAGGACCAGTTAGACCTGCTGCACTCTGTTCTTCATATTCCGGCGAATGCGCGCCTACCCATACGAATGCTTCACCTCTCTTTCCGCGACTTCCTCGTTGATCCAGCAAAGGCCAATGAAACAGACAGATATCCGCTCTGGGTTGACGAGCGAGAAGCCCACCAACTATTGGCCACCCGCTGTTTAGAGCTGCTGTTGGAAGAAGGCACCCTCAGGAGGAACATTTGCAGTCTCAGATTGCCAAGCACTCCGCGGTCCGAGGTTGAACAGTCGACCCTCGAAACCGCTCTACCATCTGAAGTGCAATATGCCTGTCTGTACTGGATATTTCACTGGAAAGAGAGCATGCGCAATATTGAAGATGGCGGGCTGGTTGATCGGTTTCTGAATAACCACCTGTTGCATTGGCTAGAGGCCCTCGGCTTGATGGGACGGATTGCGGATTCGATCGGTATGGTGAATGATTTGCTGAGTCTCGTTCATGTAAGATATCTTTGCCTCTTGTCTGATACGAAGATGGTGGAGCTAACACTGGCCTGCTATAGCCGGAACGGGGTGTCATCATTTCGGCTCTCCTTCGAGATCTTCGACGGATCATCCTCAGCAACCGGGCTATCATAGACAACTCGCCTCTTCAGACCTACTACTCCGTCCTTGTGTTTGCGCCAGACCAAAGCATCGTCAAAACCAGGTTTCGAAGCGAACTACCTGTTTGGTTGGCTGTCTCGCCGCCAGTCGCCTCGACGTGGGACGCATGTCTCCAGACGCTCGAGGGCCACGTCGGAGTTGTTTATTCGGTTACGTTCTCGCTTGATTTCAAGGTTATTGCGTCGGTCTCTTCTGATAAGACGATCAAGATCTGGGATACTGTATCCGGCATTTGCACCTCGACGCTTCAGGGACCCGACGCGGCTGTCTCGGCGGTTGCCTTCTCGCATGATTCCAAGATCCTTGCTTCAACTTCAGAGCGCGAGATTCGATTGTGGGATGTGATAACTGGCACTCGTTTGTCAACGCTCAAAGGCCACGGCCACTACATCACCTCCATTGCTTTCTCGCATGATTCTAGAATACTTGCATCGGCGTCCCAGGACTATATCATCAAACTCTGGGATGCAACGAACGGCGTCTGTACTTCAACACTTGACGGCCACAGCAAGTTTGTCACTTCGATCGCTTTCTCGCCGGATTCTACGACGCTTTTGTCAGCCTCAGCTGACTCTTCCATCAAGAGATGGGATACCGCCAGCGGTCATTGTACATCCACAATCACAGTGAACAAGGATGTTATTCGCTCATCCGCCTTCTCCCATGATGCTAGGATACTTGCATCGGTGTCGGATTCGGACGACAATTGTATCAGACTTTGGGACACCGCCAATGGTGAATGCATCGCCACGTTGAAAGGCCATACCCAGATGGTTTCTACGGTCTCTTTCTCCCGTGATTCCAAAATACTCGCATCGGCATCTGGCGAGAACGATGTCAGGCTTTGGGACATTGCAACAAGCACGACTATGGGAACGTTCAAGGGTCACGCCGCAGTAGTTGACGACATTGCATTCTCGCACGACTCCAAGCTCCTTGCATCGGCATCATCTGACGGCACCATCAAAATATGGGATCGTGAGGCTGACGTCGAGCAAATGCCGCAGTCTACCGTGAATGACGGCTTCTTTGGCGGCGTCAGGCCAGTAAGGGGAACAGGCACACTTATTTCAGCATCGCCAGAGGGATCAGTCCAGCTATGGGATGCCCCGACAGTCTCCCGCACCGCAACGCTTCCAGGATGGAGTGCCTGGCCTTGCTCGCTCGCAGTTTCACACGACTCCAAACTGCTCGCATCAACTTCATTCGCAAACAGCCAAGTTCAGCTTTGGAACGTTGCGACGGGCGCTCATATAGCTACGATAGAGGGCCATGAAGGTGCGGTCCCCTCAGCCAGGTCGTTCACTGATTATGATTCAAGGCCGCCCATGGTCGAGGACGAGGACTTTGGAGACTGCCGCGTCATCAAAGTCTGGCAACCGAGGGATAACAACTACGGCTCTTATGGACACCGTTACTCCGTCGTCAGCGCAGTTGCATTCTCCCATGACTCTCAGCTGCTTGCGTCCGCATCGGCACTGGATTCAACCATCAAGGTGTGGGACGTCGGCTCCGGGGCCTGCGTAGCTACACTCACTGGGCATACCAGCTGGATCAGCCAGCTTGCCTTTCTACCTCGGTCAGATGTGCTTGTATCGTCGTCGGGTGATCGCACAATCAAGATCTGGGACATTCGCACTGCTGTCTGCACGGCAACGCTCGAAGGGCAGAGCGAACCCAACAACAAATCGATTGCATTCTCCCACGATTACGGTCTGCTTGCATCAGGAAAGGACGATGGAAGTATCGAGATCTGGGATATATCGACAAGAGACGCGGAGTGCCAAATGACACTCAGAGGACCAAGCCAGAGACCAGTATATACAATGGCCTTCTCACGCAGTCCTGCGGTGCTTGCAGCCATAGCATCACGGCCGCAGGATGAAGCACACATGCACAAGCCCCATCGAGCTCTTGAGTTTTGGAATGTCTCGACTGGCCAGTGTCTTGCTGCGGTCAACATTCACCCTTTCGCTGGGGATTCCTTTTGTTTCGACGACGCGGGAGCCTGTCTCTCTACCAGTGTGGGAACTTTTGCATTGGAGGGTATGTACGAACCGTTGAACAGAATCGAAAACGCTGCTAACATGAACAGGGAGCCGAACAGGAGCAGTCCCCTCAGATGAGGTGGTACAACATTCGCCATCTTTATCTGCTAGTGACGTCCATGTCCGCCGCCGGGGCATTGGCCTCAGCGAAGACTTAGAGTGGGTTATGTGGGATGAAGATAGAATGATATGGCTCCCGCCAGCGTATCGACCAACTGGTGCCGCTGTGATGGCCTCGACACTGGCCATCGGATGCGCGCAACCACACCTGGTCTATTTGACTGTCTCGCCTAACCTCATTCACTTGGAATATCCAGATCACCCCGGTATATAGACGTCATGTTTCGATTCCTATGCTATGATAACGTAGTATGGGCGTCTTATGAGAAACCCCTGATGTTGTGAAACAACATCATTGGGAGGTACCGAAATACCTACCTAGTCCTTGGGAAACCTCTTGAACGCATCAACGAGTCTATCCAGAGGCGCAGAGAGCAGCCCAACCACCGTCTCAAAGGGCGGCCTGTTCGGAGCAGAAGGGTGGCTATGAGTAGGCACAAACATCTTGGTCCTCTCGAAGCTCTTGGACATCTGGTGAGACTCGTCTCCAGATATGGCCTGTTCCAGCTTCGGCAGGTCTGCCTCTTCTTCCTCAATCATGTGCTGCTTCAAGTCGGCATACAGACTCTCCAACGTGGGGATGAACGCTGGGTCATCCGCGGAGAGCTTCTGGAATATATAGAGCTTCTCTTTGACCTAGAGCGTGTGCATTGTTTAGTCGACTGCGGAAAGAGACCCCCCCCTTCCCTTGAGGGAAATGTAGTCGAGCTTACTATCTGATGCTCCGCGCGATCTTTTTCAGCAATCGGTGGGCCGTCGATGAGTGTCTCAAGTATTGGGTAGACGACTAGCTCCTCGCTGATGGAATGGCGTGCAAGTTCCCAGACGAACTGGTTCTGGTATCTCGTCTGCTCGTCATAGTCCTTGGATCGAGTGATGCGGTCGTAGTAGTCCTCCAGCTCGCGGTGGTCCTTGACGATGGCGTCGGTGATGCGGCCCTTGAGGTATGGCGTGGTGGAAAGGTATCTTGGCTGGATTTGACGAGTTACTCGACTCGCGATGTAGAATGCTCGGGTTCTGAGGATGGACATTTTGGCAGGTTTTGGGATGAGAGGAAAATGTAGAGGTCTGGATGGGAGCAGCTGGACGGCGGTGATGGTAGGTTATGAATGAATGGTATATGACTGTCGTTGAAGAAGGGCACAATATGACCGTCTCGTGTTAAGAGACCATGACTCCTCGTTGATTCCTGGCCCGTGTCGCCCAACGTAATGATGAGCCGCCGTCTGACACCGCTCGGAAGCATCAAGCAGTCATGGGCCACAGGGTTCGCGATGGACCGAAAGCCATCTCGGATGCGCTCCGAACGGCCACCGTCCAATCACCGCAACTGCATTTGAACGATGTTTCTTGGAATGGCCGCAACCATTACAGGAACAAATTCTCCAGGAATGACAGAATAGACTTGGGCCGGTGCGAGCCCCTTGGCTGCTTTAGCGTAGTTGATGCCGCGGGGGAAAAGAGGCCGTGATGAGAAGAAGAAGCTTTCGATCATGCGTACTATTTCCAGGCGTGACGTCCGCTTGAGGTAAACAAGCTGACGGGGAGATCGACGATCTATTTAGAGCTGTTATGGAGTAGTGTTGCTTAGGATGGCAGCGGTGCCATTGGCCACTTGGAGAGATCTTACACGGACGGGTGTGTAAAGATGAATTACTGGCGGATGATTGGTTTGTGATGTTAGGGGGATTCAACACAGAAGTTTGTTCATCAAGCTGTGAATCTCATCTCGCAAGATGGTTCATCGTGTTCGTGTTCGACTCAAGCTAACTATACAATACAAGACCTAGATTTTCCCTACACGTACTCGTACAGACTGGACCCAATCGATACTCTTACAAGATCTGCATCATTTCAGTGCTTCGCCTTCTTTCGGGGCCGAAAGTCGGCAGAGTAATTCTTGAAAAAGTCATTTGGCTCCGTGGGATGAGTGCCCGTCACGTCATGAAAGGCCGTCGTAGCAATGTAGTTGGTCTTCCCCTCGCGGACGAGGCTGTAGTACTCCAGAATGTATTCCTTTTCGGAGTCATCGCTCTCGCTTTGGGATGACAAGACCCTCTTGGCCTCGCGTCTTCCCTCTGTGTTAGCGGGAGACGGGTTTACATGGGTAACCTTTGACTTACTCGGAGATGTTTTCGAATTCGATGGTGACTCCCAGCGCTTTGCTGGCTGCCTCGGCCAACTCGTTGCCGGCGCATAGTTGAGGTCCCGTAACAATCATCATCTGGCCTCGGTGCCTATCGTCAAAGCCATGCTTGCCTTTGCCGGCAAGAACATGGGCAGCCACATGGGCAACATCCTTCAACACTGATTAGCCATTGCGCTGGACAAGGAGAATGGGCGACTCACGCCCAGTGCAACGGGGGCGAATTTGTGATTCTCCCCGATCGGCAGGGGGAGCACTCCATCTGCCTTGGCCTGCTCCGAGTAGAGCAGCAAGTTTTCTGCGTAAAATCCAGCACTGCAGATGTCACACCGTCAGTAATTGGGTGACTTGAACTCATCCACGGCAATGAAGAACGAACCGGATCACGCAGGGTGAATGGCCGAGGGGCGTATCGGGATCCCCCTTGCTTGCCAGAACCGCGCTCTCAATGTCGATAAACTCCCTCAGACGAGGCTGCTTCTGGCTGTCTGCATAATCGCAGCCGGCAGAGCTGATGAGCAGCACATTCGCCACGCCAGCCTTCTTGGCAGCGCTGGCGAGCTCCATGGTGATGTCCAGCTTGTCGCGGTGGGCGGGAGGAACCAGGCAGATGGTGTCGCAGCCAATATCCTTGAGGGCCTTGACCATGGTCCGCTCGCGGCCTGGCTGATGATGGACGACTTTGCCTCCCAGCTCGGTGAACTCCTGGGCTCGCGGCGAGGAGGGATCTAACGCCAGGCCCGTGATGCTGTTGATCTGACGGGCGAATTTGCCCTCTTTGAGGAGCAGCTCGGCGATGAGGAAGCCAGTCTGGCCTTCGATGGCCGTGATGCAGATATTTCGAGACATTTTGGACGCGATGCAGAGGATTCAATTCGTGTCCGATTATTGTTACAACTGTGCGTCCATTAAGCGGTTGAAGCTGATGATGGCCGGAGTTATACTCCTGGGATGCACGCACGGTATGCCCGTCATTGAAAGGCCCAGCATCATTGATTTTGTTTGTTAGAAGTCGCCCGACGTCACAGTGATTTTTACTATTTGCTGCATGTAAGCAAAAGGGTTGCCGGGCACATGAAAGTTAGCCGCCGATTATACGCAATTGACATCATGTTGGCTGCCGGGAGATTCACTCCGGCCTCTGACAGGGATTACCTCTGGTATGCAGCTATCCTTTTTGTGGTGACGTTTGGAGGCACATCTACGGAAAAGGACTTTGGCCTCGCGAGATCTGGAAGGCTTGGCACTCGAAGGAGGAGAGCAAAAAGTGCAATGGAAGACGCCGTGGATGACCTAATAATGATTTGCTATTCAGAGGAGAGCCTGGTGTAGATGGTCTTGATAGGGGGCTCTGTGATCATAAGTAGTAGACGGCATCTTCAGTCTGAGAGGGGAGAGAGAGTCATCATCCATTCCGAACAGCCTCACAGCACGTCGAGAGGAACTCTGCAAACATGGAAGGCAGCAATTCCAACCAGCTTGATCCCCGTCAGCATCCGCTCAAGGCCACAGCAGCCGCCATTGGTGCGGGCCTGCAAGGGGAGCGTCGCGCGCCTCGGATGAGCCACATGCAGAGCGCGAACGAGGGACCTGCGGACATTATTGCCAAGGTCTCTGGCGTTGTGAGTGGCGGAAAGAGGGAAGACGATAGCCTCTATTTTACCAACAATGAGGGCATTCCGTTTCCCGATCCGTAAGTAACGGTGGCTGAGTTGAGTGCTTGTGTTTGATGGCTGACTTACACGCGAATAGTGCCCATAGCAAGACTGTCGGAGGAATCCCCGTTGCAAGTGATGTGTTTCTCTTCCAGTAAGTAGATCAGATACAACGTTTCCATGCCTCGATTAACGTCTTGTAGGAAACAGCAGCATTTCAACCGATCCAAACCATTAGAGCGTAAGCATGCCTTCTCGGGAACTGACGGCCATCAGGAGAGACCTGCTTACATGTCTATATAGGAATGGTTCACCCTTGCGGCTCTGGAGCTTTTGGCTACTTTGAGTGCACCCAGGACGTCACTGAACTCACTGTATGGCATGCCCTCTCCCCTTGACGCACGCTGAGGCAAGAGACTAATGATGGTCTTGGGACTGCGTAGAAAGCCGACTTCCTTTCTAGCCGCGGTGAGAAGACGCCCGTCTTTGTGCGATTCTCTACCGTGACGTTTGGTCGCGAGTTCCCGGATCAAGGGCGGAACCCCCGCGGATTTGCCATCAAGTTTTACACCACGGAGGGCAACTATGACATTGTCGGCCTCAACTTTGTGAGTACAAGAAGCAGACCTGATGCTCGATTTGCCTGAGCTGACGCTTTGATAGCCCGTGTTTTTCTGCCGAGATCCCATCCAAGGTCCGGATGTGATTCGGTCTCAGAGCCGTAACCCAAGGAACTTCCTTCTCGATTTTGATGCTCTGTTTGATTTGCTTGCCAACACCCCAGAGGCCAACCACGCAGGCCTCATGTTCTTCAGTGATCACGGCACTCCTCAGGGCTGGCGCTTCAACCACGGCTACGGCTGCCATACCTTCAAGTGGGTGAACAAGAACGGCGAGTTCGTCTACATCAAGTACCACTTCATCGCCAAGCACGGACAAAAGACCTTTACCGACGAGGAAGCCGTCGCCATGTGCGGCAGAGACCCCGACTACTCCAAGCGCGATCTCTGGGATGCCATCGAGCGTGGCGAGGAGATTGAATGGACTGCGTTTGTCCAGGTGATGCAGCCCGACCAGGCCGATCCCGACAAGCTTGGCTTCGACCCCTTCGACGTCACCAAGATCTGGCCGAGGAACCAGTTCCCCATGAAGGAGTTTGGCCGACTCGTCCTGAACAAGAACCCGGAGAACTTCCACCGCGACGTGGAGCAGGCCGCCTTTTCTCCGGGCAGCATGGTGCCTGGCATCGAGGACTCTCCGGATCCCCTCCTCCAGTTCCGCATGTTCTTCTACCGCGATGCGCAGTACCATCGGATTGGCGTCAATCTGCATCAGATCCCCGTCAACTGCCCCTTCATGGCCAAGTCGTATGCGTCGCTCAATTTTGACGGCCCGATGAGGACGGATGCGAATCATGCGGGCAACAAGCAGTATGCGCCCAACAGCTTTGCGCACAAGTTCCGCCCCGACACGGCGGAGGCGCCATATGCTGTGAGCGATAACATTATGAGCCGGAAGAGCCACTACTGGCATGAAGGCAAGAAGAATGACTACGATCAGGCGACGGAGCTCTGGACGAGGGTTATGACGTCTCAAGAGAGGGAGAACACCTGCAAGAATACGGCCAAGTATCTCAGTATGGTGAAGTACAAGAATATCAGGGTACGTTGTCAGATGCAAAGTGATGAGAATGTCAGTTGCTAATGAGACTTTGTGTGTATCAGTCCAAATATCTCGCTCAGCTCTACAACATTTCGCCCGACTACGCGACTGGCGTCTTTGAATTGCTCAATGAAACCGAGTTTGACTTGAACGAAGTCAAGAGCCTTGCGGAAACGGCCCAGGAGTGGTACAAGGAGAAGAAGTTTATGCCTTCTACTGGCGAGAAACTGATGGGCAATGTCCCTGGGATGCCCGTGTATAACATGTGAATGAGTCTCTGTGCGCATTGATTGCTTTCTGTCACTATAGCCTTGCATTTCACAAATGATGAAAATCGCATACGGATCGAAGATAACTTCTGCTTTCCAATGATGCGTTCAAAGGTCCCTGAGCCTTCGAGGAAGGGTTGAATACATGATTTTCGTAGATCGGGCTGAAACAGGGATGCCTGTACAACTCACTTCAGCGGACGGCTGCACTTTAAATTGTGCGCGGAGATTGGCCAGAACGACACCGAACATATCAATCTCACGAAGACCATTCGCCGAGCATATCTGAAAGCTCATTGGTGGTCACCCCTGCGGTCATCCTGATGCCTGGCCCAGCCTAAGTGTTACCATCGCGGCTCAGCCCATCAATCTCTATCCCATCGCTTTGCGCGTTCTCCTTGTCAGCGAGGTCGCTCGTCTTCGGCGCGTCGCTGCGGCTCGAAGAGGCATTTAACGATCCCTAATCCCACCGAAATACCAACATGCTGCCTCCAGCCCGCGACAAGTTCCAGATCGGCTGGATCTGTGCCCTGCCGGTTGAAGTTGCCGCCGCCAAAGAGATGCTGGACGAGAGCTTTGGCATTCTCAACGAGCAAGACGGCACCGATACCAACTCGTACAGCCTGGGGCGGGTTGGCCAGCATTACGTCGCAATTGCTGGTCTCGGGCCATATGGGACCACTTCGGCCACCGCCGTGGCGATCAACATGATGCGGACGTTTTCTCAGTCGCTGAGGATCGGGCTGATGGTCGGCATCGCCGCGGGCATTCCGTCCCCAGGCTGTGACATACGGCTTGGGGACGTCGTCGTCAGCTACCCAAGCGGCACTTGTGGCGGCGTTGTTCAGTATGACATGGGGAAGACAGTGGAAGATGGGAAGTTTGTGCGCATCGGCGCTCTGAACGCTCCGCCTCGATCGCTGCTCACCGCAGTGGCAAACATGAGGGCGGCTGCCTTGACGGACGATCCGAAGTATCCAGAGTACATGGACAAGGCCATCAACAGAACGCCACGAACGAAAAGAACGTTTAGAAGGCCAGCAGCCTCCAGCGACCGACTCTTTCGCGCGGATCGCGAGCATCCCCCGCCTGCGTCGACCTGTGAAGGTTGTCTGCAGGAGTGGGAACAGCCGAGGGAAGCACGCGAAGAAGAGGATGCTCTGATACACTACGGCATTGTTGCGTCGGGAAATAGAGTCGTGAAGCACGCGCAAACGCGAGACCGGCTTCACAAAGAGACTGGGGCGCTCTGCATCGAGATGGAGGCTGCTGGCTTGATGATGGATTTCCTTGCATCATCGTCCGGGGAATAGGGGACTATGCCGACTCACATAAGAATAAGGAATGGCAAGGGTATGCAGCGTTGGCCGCGGCGGCGTATGCCAAGGAGTTGCTTGGCTATGTTCCTGCGGGCCATGTGTCACAAGAGAGATTGATGGCGGAAACATGTCGCAAGTCAAGTCTTCCTCCCTCCCATAGAATACACTGAACTGACCCCCTTTTGTCTAGATGATATCGTGGATCAGCTTGGAAAGCTGAACGATGGGATGGCATCAGCCTTTCAGCAGTAAGAAAGCCATCATCTCGACTACGTGGAAAGGTCTCTCAAGAAAGATCTAGAGAAATGCCACCAAGTGTTCAAAACGTCCACGTATGAGCAGTACAAGAATATCAACCCAAACCGCGCAGAAGGGACATGCCGATGGATTTTGGACAACGATCAATACCGCCAGTGGCGAGAAAGTGGCCATAACGACCTTCTGTGGATATCCGCAGATCCAGGATGTGGAAAGTCGGTTCTCGCCAAGTCCCTTGTGGATTCGGATCTGGGTACATCTGTTTCGGTCTCTGTCTGCTACTTCTTCTTTAAGGATAACGAGGACCAGAACAATCTTGCGACCGCATTGTGTGCTCTGCTACACCAGCTCTTTGTATTTCAGCCTGGGCTATTGAGTTACGCGCTGCCAGAGTGGAAGCGAAACGCTGCAAAGCTTCAGAATGAGACCGGTACGCTCTGGCGAATCCTCGAGGCCGTAACGTTTGACCACAGATTTACCAGCACTATTTGCATCCTGGATGGCCTGGACGAGTGTCAAGAAAAAGATCAAGCCGAACTCTTGGACAAACTGGCATCTTTCTACACGCGGAGTCACTCGCTATACCGAGGCAACAACTGGCTGAAGTTTCTCATCACGAGTCGCCCCTATATCGAGATACAAGAAGGATTTCATCCGGTCACGCGATTGTTCCCTCATATACACATTCGTGGTGAGGATGAAAATGAACAGATACGCGAGGAAATCAACCTCATTGTCAAACTGCGGGTGAAAGAGATCGGCCAGAACCTAAGTCTGCCCCTCGAGACCCAACAACGGCTGGAGCAGCAACTTTTGCAAATGGAGCATCGAACATACCTCTGGCTCCATTTAGCCATGGAAGACATTCGCAACATGTTTCGCTACAGTCTTCAGCCGGAGCAGGAGATTATTCAGCTGATCCCAGTTTCTGTTGACGCGGCATACGACAAGATTCTCAATCGTGTGCCCCAAAACAAAAGGGCGCTTGTCGGAACAATATTTCAGATCATTGTCGGTGCAAGGCGCCCACTCACGATCAAAGAGCTGGCAGTAGCTCTCGGTGTGGCCATGTCAACAGATTTTCGATCTGCGGCCGGCGCCGGGTTGAAGTCGGAGGGTTTGGACGAGAGAATTCGCCAGCTGTGTGGTCTCTTCGTGTTTATCAGTAGCTCCACAAGGGTGTTCCTGATACACCAGACAGCCAGGCAGTTTTTGATCCACAACATTGCCCCTCGCGGACTACAATGGCCTTCCAGTATCGAGGCTACACACATGTACGAAGACATAGAAGACGCTTTTCTGCGGGAAGTCTCAAGCAGGGAAAGAAGATGGTATCATACAACGCTGGCCCAGGCAAACTTCTTCATGTTCAAGGTTTGTCTGGCATATCTGAGCAACGACGAGTTTGAAAAAGGGCGTTTGGTACGTCTAGGAACCTATGGGCTGCAGGACTACGACACACAATATCAATATCCTTTCCTAGAGTATTCTATTTGGGAATGGGAAGACCATGCAACCGCAATATACCCCGCTAATATGGATGATCTACTCGAACTAGTCATTCACTTGAGCATTGCTCCAACAATGCGAGACTGCTGGCTACTGCGGGTGTCGCGCTTTGCGCTCGTGAGGACCATCAAGATGTTGGTCGAACACGGTGCCGATATCGAAGCTGGGTATTACGCCGGAAGGGAGACACCCCTCTGGTTCGCCTTTGAGGCTGGGAACAAAGACGTGTTGAGGCTGCTTGTGGACATGGGTGTCAATATCGAGGCCAAGCCTCGGATTGACTTGGACGCAGTCACGCCACTAATGGAGGCTGTTAGAAAAGGAGACATGGATTCTGTGAAGCTGCTGGTCGAACTGGGTGCTGACATGGAGGTTTCGACTTTAGCTCATGGAACACTACTGGCTCGTGCAATATGGAATGGACAGGGAGCCATAGCCAAGCTTCTCATTGAACTAGGCGCGAAGGTAAATGGTATAGATGACCGGGGAATGACACCCCTCATAGCTGCAATCAAGACGGGACAGGGGGCTATGGTAAGGCTATTGATTGAGCTGGGGGCTGGTACGGAGACTGAGCGCAGGCATCCTGAGAGATCACCACTCCTAGCAGCTATTGATGAGGGGCAGGAAGCTTTTGTGGAACTCCTTTTGAAGTCTGGTGCTGATATCGAGGCCAGGAGTATGCTTGATGAAACGCCACTCATGGAGGCGGTCAAAGGCGGGCGAGAAGCCATGGTGAGGTTGCTCATTGCCTCTGGTGCCAATACTGAGGCTACGGACTATTTCGGCGAAACAGCACTCATGAAGGCTTTCGAGGCGAAGAACGAAGCCATGGCAAAGCTGCTGATTGAGTATGGAGCCAAGTCTGAGAGCTACACCCTATAAGCACCACAAAGGTTAGCTCTGCACTTCGCGAGGTATGAGCATTAATAAGGTACAGTAATGATTCGCAAGGATACTCTCCCTGCAAAATAGTATAGCAAAATACTTCTGGAAGGAAAAACAGCAATTGCTCTAGGTGCTAGACAGACTAAAGCTTGACACTTACGCTATTATACAGCTTAAAGTAAGGCTTGTCTGCCTGCTCTTGAAGAGACTGAGGGGAAAGCGGTCCGTTTTGTGAGTTACTTCTTTTGTGAGTTACTTCTGACTCTGACATAGTGAAGTTAAGATACTTTAGCATCTACACTACTAATAGTGCTTTAAAGGTCTCTCTGCATATGGCAATATGTGTTAATCTATACTGAACAAACCTTTGTGATGCTTGCGGGGTATATATCGATGGACATGGAGGAGCCGGGATATAATTAAGCAGCCTTGATCTAAACTCTAGATAGACTGCATGCATGATTTGGTATCTCGAAAGCCGTTTAAGGATAGCTGGGTGCTTGTATATCCACCTTATAAATGGCTGACTACTATAAACCCTCTTTATCTAGGTAAACTTGTATTAGAATAGAGCTATACATGTCTAAGAAGGGCTGCCTATGTGAATGTGTAGTAAAAGAAAGCAGACATCATGCTTAGCCTGTTCTCTTAAACGGCTTAGAAAAGATGTAGGAAGCTATCAAGAGCCCATTTATTACTTGGCTGTATCAAGTGTCTCATGTCATAGGTAGACAAACATAGACACCTCGTAAGCTAGAAATATATGTACACGGATACCTCTTCAATTTTAATACCTTAAATCATCCTCTATATCGTGACCCCTAACCATTCGTGAGAGAGTGTTATACCAACTAGTAGGTTCTTTGAACGCGTTAGAAGAGGTACAGCCTTGCTACCAAGCAGGCCAGGGAGGGGTTTGGCCATGATAGCAGCTCTCTTATTGCTGATGCTATCGAGGATACAGAGCTTAAAGCTCTGATTTATCGTGTCCTTATGTGACTGCTTACAGAGTCTAAAGTGATAGCTAGAAAATGGCCTGCGCGGCTAGACATTTAATAACATGATGCTCATACTAGTAGCCGGTGATTTGAGTATTACGTGTATATATACTTTCTATAGCATCTACCTAAAATACATAGTGTCAAGCACCTGGTTACAGGTCAATACACGGTAAGTTGTGTAGGTGTTTTACTCGACTTGTCAGACTGATTGAGAGGTCGACGTTGAAGAGACTGGCACCGCGTTGGATTAGTCATCAAAGATAAGGCGGCAACTTTAAACGGTTATCGATAACGACTTTTTTTTTTCCTGACATTTTCTTGTTCTTATCGTGGCCCAAGCAAGACGCGCCATCTTTTTCGCAGCATCGATCAGTCGCAACAATCCAGAGTTTCGCAAATTCTAGGTTGTCAATTGCGAAAGATCATCACGAGTTCTCCCTTCACGATTGACTTTAAGGAACATCGATCCAAGATGGCCGCAACCAAGCACCTCCGCGCAGAGGCCGAGGACAGCGTGGCCGAGAACCGCCCGGTCAAGAAGTCCAAGGTCGCCGACGCCGGCGACGATGCCGAAAAGGCGCGCCTGAAGAAGGAGAAGAAGGACAAGAAGAAGGAAAAGAAAGAAAAGAAGCAGAAAGCGGAAGAGCCAAAGCCCGCAGAGGATGAGGCCAAGAGCGAGGCGCCCGTAGAGAACGGCGCTGACGCAGAGGGCAAGAAGGAGAAGAAGAAGTCCAAGAAGGACAAGAAAGACAAGAAGGAGAAGAAGCAGAAAGACGAGAGCAACGAGCAGGCCGTCGAGGAGCAGCCCGAGAGCATGGACATTGACCAAGACGAGAAGCCCGCCGAAGACAAGAAAAAGTCCAAAAAGGACCGCAAAGCCAGCAAGCCCGCCGCGCAGGACGCCTCCAGCGGCCGCGAATACGTCCAGACGATGAGCCTGTCCAACGTCCCGCAGTCCGAGATTGACGAGTACCTGTCCAAGAACGAGATTGTCATCACCGACCCCCGAAACACGACCGGCAAGCTGCGCCCCGTCATCGAGTTCCACCACCTCCCCTCCACCAACCTGCTGGAGAAGAAGCCGTCGCCGTTTGCGAGCTACAAGGCGCCCACGCCCATCCAGGCCGCCTCATGGCCGTCTACCCTCTCCGGGCGCGACGTCGTCGGCGTGGCGGAGACGGGATCCGGCAAGACCATGGCTTTCGCGCTTCCCTGCGTCGAGGCCATTTCCGTGCTTGAAACAAAGGGCGTCAAGGCCGTTGTTGTCTCGCCCACCAGAGAGCTGGCCATGCAGACTCACGAGCAGATGGCTCGTCTGGCTGCCCTGTTGAGGCTCAAGTGCGTCTGCCTGTACGGTGGTGCTTCCAAGGACGACCAGCGAGCGCTGCTCCAGAAGGGCGCCGATATCATTGTCGCCACTCCTGGTCGGTTGAAGGACTTCATGTCTGATGGCACGGTTGACCTGAGCGGCTGCAAATTCGCCGTTCTGGACGAGGCCGATCGCATGCTGGACAAGGGATTCGAGGAGGACATCAAGATGATTCTCGGAGCTTGCCCTCCTCGTGAGGAGCGCCAGACGCTCATGTTCACGGCTACATGGCCGACTTCCGTCCAGAGCCTGGCCTCCACCTTCATGGTCGACCCCGTCAAGATCACCATCGGATCGCGCGGCAAGGAAACCGAGAACGGCTCCGTCGAGCTCCAGGCCAACACCCGCATCACGCAGCGAGTCGAGGTCCTCGACGGCCGCGACAAGGAGACCCGCCTCCTGCAGATCATCAAGCAGCACCAGCAGGGCAAGCAAAAGGACGACCGCATCCTCGTCTTCTGCCTGTACAAGAAGGAGGCCACGCGCGTCGAGGGCTTCCTGGCCCGCAAGGGCGTCCGCGTCGGCGGCATCCACGGAGACTTGAAGCAGGAGCAGCGGACGAGGAGCCTGGAGGCGTTCAAGACGGGCAAGACGCCGGTGCTGGTCGCCACGGATGTGGCTGCTCGAGGATTGGATATCCCCGAGGTCAAGCTGGTCATCAACGTTACTGTGAGTCATGTTGATCGTGAGTCTATGGAGACTTGTGTCTAACTGTCTTTTCTTATAGTTCCCTCTGACCATTGAGGACTACGTCCACCGTATCGGACGAACGGGCAGAGCCGGCAAGACCGGTGAGGCCATCACCATGTTTACCGTCCAAGACAAGGCGCACTCTGGATCGTAAGTGGCCTCTTCATCGCACATGTGCTTCCCGCATGAATCAAGTTGCTAACAAGAGTTCGACAGCCTCATCAACATCCTCAAGGGCGCCAACCAGCCCGTTCCGGATGAGCTGATGAAGTTTGGCACCGTCGTCAAGAAGAAGACGCACGACATGTACGGCGGCTTCTTCAAGGACGTTGACCCCAACCAAAAGTCAACAAAGATTACTTTTGACTAATAATTTCAAGGCATGGGTGGCCATCAGGTACGTGTGCACGGAAAAAATGGGTTTCCTTTACTGTCTTCTTCAGATGTGTTTTTTTTTCGTTTCGTCTTACTTTTGTTACTACTCGCGTTTGCTTGCCTTGCGACCTCGGATAGACTGGACGCATTCGAGAAGAAATCTGCGCTCTAGAAATGCACTGCAGCACAATGTTAGTCGGCTGTATGTCTCGAGCAGATACCAAGCATGTAGATATGCATGTACATACATGAGAATCAGCAATGGAATGGCAGAGCCAGCAATCTTGATGAGCGTTGCGAATGGTCGATCTTGGCCGTCAGCCTCAATGTCCAACCACCGCAAGAGCCCGAGTGTGGAGAGTGAGACGGCGATTGTGGTTGTGGGGAACAGCGAGGCTGCTTCGAAGTCGACGCCGAGTGATTTGAAGTACTGGACGATAAAAGCACCGCTCCAGATGATTCGACACAGCATGTTGATAGAGTTGGCGTACACAAGCCCATGGGCACCGAGCTGCAGAACGCTCATGAAGACAAAGGCAGAGGCAGCAAAGACCGCCGAGAAGATGCCCATCCAAAACGACTGGCGGTGGACCTGAGCCTCAGTGGCGACAGACGCAACAAACGACTCGGTGATTCCGTTGAGGCCCATGAACGGGATGTAGAAGCAATAGGTACCCAGGACTTGACCAGCTCCTGAGCCGGTCCAGCGTCTGCCTGCCACGATGGACAGAAGTGGCGGGGCTGCAACCGGTCCTATGCTGATGATGATGGCAGACAAGAGGATGTACAGACGCAGGATCGTGTGCAGATTGCGCTTTGCCTCCTTGACAGAAGAAGAGGGCTGCGATGAAGACTGGCTGCCGTTGGAGGACGATGGAGAGGGTGAGGACAAGAGGCGAGAAAAGTAGCTCCGGCTGCTCTCCTCGACGGGCTGAAAGAGGAGGCGAGCGAGCAAGCTGCCGTAGTTGTTTGCCAAAGCATACACGCCTTGTACTTGGGGAGTAGAGAAGAGCGAGATGAGGAACGTATCACCCTGGGTGAGCAGATGCTTGACCACGCTCTGAGCCATCATGCTCCCAGCGAGACTCACCGTGGGCTTGTAAAAGTACGACAACACAAAGTCGACTTCCTTGCTGGAGGCCAGCCGTTTAGGCAGAAGCGAGAATCCAGTGGTGAGCGCCAGGCGGTATCCGGAGGCAAAGTAGACCAGGAGGAGAGAGATGTCGTATGACAGCTGGCCGAGCGCAAAGGGAAGCACGCCGATGTCCAGGCCCTTCCGAGACGCCCAGACGGCAGACCCAAAGACGACGATGCAGCGAAGAAACGTGGCGATGGATTCAGCGGCCGCGCGGGTGCCGAACTGAAGACGCGTCTGCATCAGGACGAAGCACGGCTCGGACAGCAGCTCGACCATGGCGGCGGCGCCGTAGAGCCACAGCGACTCGACGAGCCAGGGCGTCTCGAGCGTGGCGGCGGGCGCCGAGGCGAGATACATCCATCCTAGAAGCACACTGACGATGGCACCCAGCCCCACGGCGAGATAGCCCAGGTTCACCACCGCCTGGCCCTCTCTTTTTGCGACAGCGGCGGCAGCGTCGTCGGCATGGTCCTTGGTGCTTGATGCTGCGCCGGCGATGCCCTGGCGCTGGATGGCGACGCGCAGGCTCTCGCGGGCGAAGAAGAGGACGGAGAGGTAGTAGACTTCGAGCTGCGTGGAGAGGCCGAGGAGGGGCGCGGTGAGGAAGCGCAGGAGGAGCTGGTTGGCGATGAAGGTGATGAGGCGCGAGGCGACTTGGAGGATGATGAGCAGGGAGGCGCCTTTGAGGGCCGAGGTTTGGGGGGGTGTGGGCGGATTTGGTGAGCTTTTCTGAGGAGATTCTGGTTTGGGGGTGTCGTTTTGAGGCGGCATTATGGGCTCATGGGGGGTTGAAGTCGGGTGTGATGGTTTGGAGATGTTGATGTCGAGCATCAAATACCTTACACGTGGAGGTTTGGAGTCGAGGTGCGGTTGAGCTGGCGGTGGAGTTACTGGAGGGTTATAGTGGGCTTAGTGGTCGAGGCCGCTGGAAACTGTTGCGGGAGGTGCGGGAATCAACCGTGCTTGAAAACCCGACATGAACGTCTGGTACCTGACCCGACTGGACCGGCGACAGCCTTGAACACAGTGCACCGCTACCCTGGAGATGTGAGTAGAGCGGCCTCAATGGAAGTGATGGAATTCAAATGAGATGACACAATATGAGAATGCGGTTGGAGGTGAACGTGTGGCGAGTTCTAGGTGTTTCGACGGCATTTCGGGATCCGTAGGAGCTGGGCGGATGACAAGACACTGGCTCAGCAAAGTCCATCAATCTGGACAAATAAAGCCGGAAATGTGAAAGGATGGGCAAGAGGCCGAGTTCAAGATGACCCAGACTCCAAGGTACATGTGCATAGACCTAATATTCGACATGACGCATTTCAACTACAACTTCAACTATAACCTCAGAGTGATCGCAAATTAAGAAGGTAGTTATCCTTAACAAATCTACCTACCTTAGGAACCTAATGATAGGTATGACCCAAGATATGCCATTGAGCCTAATCTCTACATAGCAATACACCACATGTACCTTGTCTTATGTATAAATAAACAACATTGGAGTTTGGGGCGAATTCATCACCTTCTGCTGCATCAGAGTGGTATACAGTCTCTTCGATCAATTAGTGACCCGAGCCAACCTCCAGTCCTTTTCTACTACTGACCCCTTTGATCCTTGAAACGAACCTCCTGCCATGTGCTTCAGTTGACGCGCTTCATCCCAACAACATACCGCCCCCTCGGCTGGGACGCCAATCCAGTGGTCAAGTGCTAGACGGAGAAGATGTAGTATCGTGAGTGCCCTTGCGCTTCAAGTATCCAGGCCTACAGTTATTGTGATTGTCGTCGGTGATGCCGTCGTCAATGCCGGTGCAATCGGCGTCGTCGGACTTGATGTTGGTGTCAAGTCTGCTCGCCAGCTGGACAGTGCTCTGGATAGTCTCCCCGCCATGGGCCCCAGCATCACTACATGTAGGCTTCTGGCAGTCCTGAGCTTTTCCAGCTGAAACATAACGGAGTCGGAAGGGCACTAGGAGGCCGTCCATCTCGGGGTTGTACTTGGGCATTGTGCTGCCAGTCTCTCCTGCATGGCGAGCATCTCCCGAGATTCCCAGTCGAACCCACATGTCAGGCTCGTCGTCATCATATTTGACCAGAGGTGGCTCTCTTATGTCGTCAGATAGTTCTTCGTCTTCTGTGGCCGAGGACCGAAAAGGGTCAGTCTGAGCCGTGTCGGAACATATCGATGGGAGCCAGCTGCTTTCGAGAAGGTCGCCGCTGCTCACTCCGTCGAATTCCGACCCGAACTTGACGTCTGCGAGGTCCACAAAGTCTCCAGGCAGAGAGACCTGGGATAAGAAGAGGAGATGCCGTGCAATGTGCTCATGCAGATCCTCGGAGATGTGCTCATCATCGTAGTGAATGCAGAATGGGCAACTGCGCAGGGGCTGACATGGAGGGTAGTACAGAGCAAACTCCGAGTCGTCAATGGGCCTGGCTCCGTGATCATCGATCAAATGTTGTCGGAAGTCGTCTTTGTTCTCGAAGGATATCGCGAAGTGGTGGCCGTGGCATTTCCAGCCACCTCCCACATGGTACCTCTCGATATGCTGCATCCACTGATCATACGAGTCGAACATTGCATTCGGAGTTGGGCAGGTCTCGTAAACGCACACAAAGGGCATCAGATCTTGCATGATGTGCCGACTAAAAGGGGCGGGTAAGTATGTATGTGCAGAAGGGGAGTCTGTTGGTGAGGATACGTACGGCCAATTTTCTCTAGTAAGCTCTTCAGGCCGGTGGACTTCGAAGCAATATGGGCATCCCATCTCTGTGCAGCTGGAGGGGCGAGGAGGGAGCTCGGCTGTGGGAAACGTGGGCTTGTCCATTCTTTGCTTCTTCGAGTGTGGTCGCCCGCTCCCAGCCGTATGAGCAGTTGCGACAGTCCGAACAGAGAGACCTGTCTGTGTCGGCACTCTCTTCATTGCCTTTGGGCCCTGATTGCTTTGCAATTCTCTTCTGGCTCCCACGCTGGGGACATTCTCGCCCTTGCCCGAAGCCTCGGCCGTTAAATGATATGGGTTAGGTTCTGCTGCACCGGAAGGCCGATGATGAAGCTCTTTTCCCAATCTTGCCTTGAGAGAACACAAGTGTTGATGTCGCCTGAAGATTGTGTCCTCCAGCCTCCTTTTGATCGCTTTGTTGGTGACTGTCAGCGTGGTGTCCAGGTAATACCGAACTCTCTCTCTGAATTTGCCTGTAAGATTCACTCTACTCTGCTCATCGCATTCGAAGTATTGCGAGGCATTGTCCGCACGGTGAAGCAAAGCGCCCGATCGACTAAGTAATCGCCAGCGCTTGAACAGCCTCTCCAATACATCGTCAATACTTGCCTGCTCATCCGCACCGGACTCTGTTATGGAGGAGTTCTGACTTGGCTTGCTTGGTGCCAAGTCGTGTATCTCGCTCTTGATAACTTCAGCAAGGCGCGTAAGCAAGCTCGTGATACTACCGTGAGGTATAGAACCCACCACAAGGCGCCAATCCATAGAGTCTCGGTTGTTGCAGATGGCCCCAGTGGAATATGCCCATGAGCCAAACCTGTCCGAGCTGTCGGTGACCAAGGGCAGCCTGTCGCGGTCGAGCTGAGACAAGAGGCCAAGATATTCGCGAAAGAGGCCTTTGCACAGCGTTGCCGACTCGAAGATGCTCATAATGACGATTGTTCTGCCTTCAGTCTGCTGGTCGGAATCGGACGTAGTCATGAGCGCTTTTGCCGGGAAAGAAACTTGGCTCAGGAGCAGGTTTTCATCTCGGACGTTAGCTGCCTAACGCGGCAGGCCGGAGAAGAGATCATCGCTCGTGAAACCATCACCTACTGTTTGTGCAGTGACAAACAGGCGAGGCGGTGAGTGGCAGGCTTGATGCTTTTTACATAGCCATAACTTGGGTTACAGTATTGCCCTGCTAGAGGCGAGTTACTAGGTAGGGTGTCATTTCCGGTTATTCCTTTGATCCCTCAGCTGAAATCTTCTCGAAGTGCCAAACATCACTTTGGATGTCAACTATACTCTAAGACTTCCGTTCTTTGTTCAACGTGCAAACATCATTTGCTGGAAGTTCAAACATTGTTTGTTGAATGTTCAAACATGCTTGAGCAGAAAACGGTATCTCAAACAACCTCCAAAGGCTTGCCAATTTTTACCCAGATTATCACTTATCCAATTTATCAAGCTCAGCATGGTATTGAAGGAAATAAAGAGGGTCCAAGGGGAAGTCGTGAGTATTTAGTCTCTGTGCTTTCGCAATCACCTTCCAAGCACTTGACTCATCGTCTCGCTACAGGAGCCGGCCACTTTGTCACAGCCTCAGCTCAGGTGACTTTCGGGGACTGGTGATGCATTTGCGAGTCATATGTCTACGGAGAGAACGGGAAACGAAAATGCACATGGCTTCGGTAGAAGAAATCGAAGAAGAAGAACAGTTGTCCTGAATGGAAACAAACCGGAGCGCCGATCGGGGACGAGCTTCTGACATTGGCCTTGAACACCTAGCATCATGAGGGAGTCTAGCGAGAACCAAGCAGCAAATCGGAGGTTACATGTAGGTCAGAGGTTAGAACCGACAACGGAAGCACATTGGAAGTGGTAAGAGTCCTGTTGGGACCAAAACTAAAATAAATTAAAAACAGGCCCTACTAAATCACACGATTGCCATTTGACAAATGCATACTGGCGAGGATACTTATAAACCGAATCGCAATAAAACATCAGGGAACCTATGGAACCTGCGTGATGAACTGCTGGCTCGAACCTCCACGCACGCGCCAACCGAACAGGGCCAAGATGGTCCAGCAGTAGAAACAAAGGTAATGAAGGAACAAAGAGAGAACAAATCATTTAGACTTAGGAAAATCACGAATGAAGTGAAGGCAGCCCCCCTGCTCTTCGTGGTTCTCAGCAGACGTCGTGCAAAACCCACACTAGTAGACTCTCACCCCAATCCCAACTTCGAAGGAGTAAAGGCGATGACAATGAAGCCAGGATAAATGGACTACAAAAAATCGCTTTGGGTGCCAAGTTGGAGCTGTTTCGCACAATAAATGGCGCCCTTTCTAATAGCGCTCCTACCCATCATTGACAACTGAATGGCCCGGAATGCAATCTTCGTGTTCTTCCGAACACATATCCCCGACAAGCTGGCTTCATGGGCTTTGTGACTTGTTGTCATCTTCTCCCCGCCAGTATGTCGCTTTAATGATCCTTTCGCTATTGACTGGACGTATGACACCGTCTCCGACGGGGTATTCGGATAGCTTTTAGATGGCTTGCAAAAAGAGACCTTATTCAGATAACGTATGCTGTTCTACGCCAATCTCCATAATCTTACACATAAGCAGGTTCCAGGGCATATCCTCCTGCTGTCTGCAGCCACCTCATGCCCATCCAACCCCTTGGTCTCACCGCAGGGCTAATCCAGTGCTCCATTCATGGCCGACGAACATTTCCATTCTTCTTTGTCCGTTCCATTATTGCAAGCTTCTCGTGATCAGTAATCGAGCTCAAAGTCGCCTGGAAAGTACTTATCCTGCGATGGAGGCATGGACCAAGAAGATAGCGTTTCGGAAGGTGACTGCCAATGTTGCTCTGCAAGGTACCGTCCGCTGGGTCACGAGCAACTCGCCATCCTTGAGCGCAAAAAGTCTTCTGGTAGCGACATCAGAGAGAGCGAGATGAGGTGTCGAGAAATGTGCTCATTAACGCTCTCGGCGTCCCGTTTGCTGTCGTAGTGATCACACAAAGGGCAACACTCCAGCGGCTGGAATGGTAAAAGCGTAGGAGGCAGTGGTTTGATCGCATCATAGAAAGTGATATGATGTGCTTCATGACTGCATATCATGTGGCTTTTGAACGCTTCCTTTTCCTGAAAATGCATCGCTGGTGTGTGTTTGCGGCAGATCCAGGCCTTTGGGCTGTGGTGTTGTTCCATATGCCGGGTCCATTCTTCGTACGATTCGAACATTGCATTCCGCGTTGGGCAAGATGGCATGACGCAAACAAAGGGCATCAAATCGCGGATAACGTGCCGACTGTGCCAACGGTCAGTATGTCTGATAGGATATGAAAGGAGAAATGAGATAATTCTTACGGCCAATTGTTTTCGGTGAACTCTTCCGCAGGATACGGTCGACAACAGTATGGACAAAGAATCTCACTGCAACCAGGGGATATTCTGGGGCAGCTTGGTAGTCTTCCTGCAGACAACATGCCCGACTTGCTCACTTTCTGCTCCGTAGCTTGCTTTTTCCTCTGTGGCGGCCGTTCTGCCGGTGAACGTGCAAGCATGGCTGTCAAGGCTGCAGAAGCCATTCGTGTTGGCGACTTTCGAATTCTAGTTCGTCTCTGGACTTTTCGCGGAGCCTTTGTCCTGCTGGAACTCCTGCTGCGAATCCGTTTCGACACGGAGGGCCTCTCGGGCGTCGGCGGAGGCGACATGGGCGCTGGTCCATCGATGGGCTCGGGGGCGAGTTTTGAGCCCAGCTTTGCCCTGAGGAGACAGAAGTGTTGATGCCTTAAGCACATCGTCGTGTGCAGCCTAGATATGATGTCTTCGCTGGTGCCTTTGAACATTTTGTGCAGGTAGGACAGCATGCTCGTCTTGAACTTGTCCATGAGGCTCTCTCCTGTATGCTCATCGTACTCGACATATCCGAACGCATGGACGGGTTGCCTCATAGCACGGTATCGACGGATCGATCGCATGGATTCCATCAAGTCGGCCAGTATGTCGTCGATGCCTGGCTGAGTATTCTCCATGAGAGTCAACTGTTCTGGAGTATCTGAGCGCAAGTCATTCACCTTACTGTTGAGTGCCCTTGCAAGACGCTCCAGCACTTCCAACATCTCGGCGTACAGTTCAGAGCCCTCTCCTAAGCGCCAGTCTATCAACCCTCGGCCCTCAAAGGCGGGCGCATCGTAATACACCCACCGATTGAACGTGATTGACTGGGCTTCTATTAAGCCTGGCTGCATGGACTTAGGCATAGCCAGTCCATTATACAGGCTGAAGAGGTCTCGGCACTGCGTTGATAGTCGGGAGATGGACATGATGGGGTGATGCATTCTAACCTCAATCTGCCGGTCGAGCTCGGTGGAGGGTTGCTTGTGTTTATGGGAGGAAAAAGAGCGGCGGGCCCCAGCCTGAGCAAGTTTTCCGTGTCTATTTCAGGTGTGGTGACCTAAGGCCGCCAGCCGCAGAGGATTCTCGTTGGTGAAACCACCTCTGCGACTTGTGTAGCATAAGCAAACGGAGAGTGGCGAGGGGTAGTTTCCCGGCCCTTCACGTGGTCCAATACTTTCGCATACTTGTGTAACGGTTATCCGTTGGGGAGGGGGCGAGTGACTTGGCTGTCTCCTCCCTTCAGGGGCTTCTTCCAGTCCCCTATTCGGGAGTGCCTTTGGGTCGATGCTTACCTTTGACGAACGAAGGCTCTTCTGGACAAAGCACAATCCTTTGAGCGGTTCTTGATATTTCGGAAATCAAACAATAGACGGATGGTCACCTTTCGAATGGCTTCGACAGGACATGACTGCATTGAACAATTGGGCAGTATGGTGTGCATGGTTGCGCGTACCCTTCGAGATTTCTTGGATACCCCCCCTTCGCACAGAAGCCGATCACTTTGTCACGACTTGAGCGAAGCCGAGCTCCAAGAGTTGAACAAGAGACTAAAACGATTATGGCAGCAAGAAGAGACATTGCTGCCCTCATTAGCTTCTTCCGCAGAACTCAGGACCAGTCTTTGGCACATCGCACAAGCTCTGGAGCAATTGCTTGACGAGCGCTATATTTCTGACCTCATGAATCATTACCTTCCTGGAGAGGTGAAGGACAATAAGACGACGTTGTCGCAGTTTTATCAGCTGATCACAAAGTCACCTAGAATAGTTTCGCTGGAACCCGCCATACGTGAGGACGTCAAGCAGGGATTTTCTGATCTTTTCTCTATTTTGAAGACGTGGAATCAGATCATTGACGAGCTGCCGCCAATTGATCCAGATATCTCCTTGGACAACGACAGTCCCGGCTCTGAGACACCCCCAAAACCAAAAGCTGAGCCACTGATCGAAACGTCGGCCTTCAGGAACTCTGCTGCGATCCGCGCCTCAACTGCGAAGCTGCATCAAACTCTCCACAAGCACTGGCCATGCTTGGACACAGCTCATGCTCACGATGGGGCATTGGGCGAATGCAACGTGGCGGAGTTGCAATTGGACCCCCATTGGATCGGCAGCGGCAATGACGAGGAATCATATTTCCTTATGCTCGAGGGCTCAAAGATTAGCCAAGAGTGTAGAGTTCACCTATCTGCTACAACCATGTGAGTCGATGTATTGCGCATTCCTTCACTGCTGCCTAAGGCATCATCAATTGACCAAACGGCGCCGATGACAGTTTCGCAACAGAGAGCTGCAAAGAGCAAGTTTGTCTGATGGCGCATAAAGACTGGCAAAGGCATTGCTTGTATCTTGGCCTTGATCCATCGGGCCAGCTTTTGGCTTGTGCAAAGAGGGCGGTAAAGGTGCAACTCCGGATACGTAAAACACTTGGTGACACCGTCGAGTTCAGACTTGTTCCACTGGAGGAACTCGTCCAATGCTTGAAGCCTACATACGTTGCAAGGACATTTGTCGAGATGGTTCTGGCGGGGTCCCTACTGATTCTCTTGGATGGACCGTGGGTAGCATCTTACTTACATCTGCGGAACATCTCCGTGCTCTGCAGGTTTGAAAACGGCATCCCGCTTCCACAGTTCGACAAGATCTTCCTATCGACTCACTTCGGCTCTACTACTGACCATCAATCCTTGCGGCGAGAATCATCCGGAACTAGGATCCCTGCGATCGAGGCCCTCGGGATATTAATGGCCGAAATAGAACTCGGGGGCTCCTTAAAGAGAATATACAAGAACGTGGACGTGGACTTGAAGGTGTTAGAACCGCTCGAGGTCGCTGCGGCTCTAATCAGTGAATGTGAAAAGCAGTCTGCTGACAGTGGGGCCTTGAAGTCCATCAGGTCTTGCTTTGACATGGAATTACATACACTCGGGGAGAGCAAGCAGCCGTCACTCGGCGGATATCTACAACATGAAAGGGATTTTATCGCGCACTACTACACCAATATCATCAGGCCACTCGAAGAGGGTCTAGTCTCGTGCGCAAGTTGGTCTTGGGATGAGGTTAGAGGGCGGGCATCTCGGAGCCTCGGTGACGCCCAGATCTTCGAAACCATCGGACCATTAGCTCAAAAGCCAGCGAAGAATAAGCTGAGAAAGGGTCCCTTGACACCTCCTCCAGCTGGTGTAGCAGCTGGATACACAGCGCGCGAGTCCGATGACCTTCCCGCAGATATGTAAGTCATGTCCGTATCGAAACATGGTTGTCATCCTGACCAGCGTGTAGTCCTGATGTCAGTGATAGTGATGGCTGGTTTGAGGAGCTCAAAAAGGCGCACTTTGAGCGATATGGCAGGCGAAAGGATGACTTTGACGAGGAGTCTCCAAAGCATATCAAGGTGGCCGTTGTCGACACGGGAGTGGATTTGACGCACGAAGCCTTCGAAGGTCTCCAGGAGAGCGGCCAACTAATCATACAAGAAGGGTCTAACGTCGTTGACCCCGGTCAGCCAATGACTGACTCAGACGGACACGGAACGCATTGTTGCGAGCTGGTTCTCCGCACAGCGCCTTTTGCTCAGATCTATCCCCTGAAAGTGTCCAGTACGCGGACAGGCGTATCACCGCAGCTGGTAGCAAAGGTGCGCTCTTAGTTCCCATTTCTATAATCTTTTTTCGAGTACATAGACTGCACATACTAAAGCATTCTGAAGGCAATTCGCTATGCCATCAAGGAAGGTGTGGACATCATCTCCATGTCCCTTGTATTTGACCGAGAAGAAAAAGCTGTCAAAGGGGCACTGGGTGAGGTGATGACGAAACTCAGCGAACGGGCAGACGCACCAAAACCCGTTTTGATATTCGCTGCGGCTTCGAACAACAGGGCTCTAGAGCTCAACCGAATTGGGTATCCCGCCAGGGAATGGGAAAAGGTGATATGTGTCAACTGTTCGACTAAGTACGATGAGAAATCGAGCTTCAGCCCCCATGGCGAGACGGGCGCGGCAAATCTCAGTGCTATCGGCGAAGACATCAAAGTCGCCTGCCCGAATGCAAAGGGGGGTCCGTGGAAAAAAATCAGCGGGACCTCCTTTTCGACTCCGATAGTGGCCGGAGTGGCCGCTATGCTGCTGGATTTTGCGATGCAGGACTTGACGGGATTTTCAGACCTCAAGGAGTGGAACGACAAGAAGGCGGAGCTTTGGGAGTTGATAGGCATGAGAAGTGCGCTTAAGAGGTGCACGACGAGTGCCTATGAAGATGGGAGATACAATTTGGTGAAGCCTTGGGAGCTGCTATCAAAGTCGGAAGGGCAAATCGCACATGCAATTTTAGAGGCACTCGCATCGAAGCACAGATGGGGAAGATGAACACTACCCTACGTGGTGTATGGGAAGGTATTTAGGTAGGCATGGTAGTATAGGTAAGTACCGCATTCGAATCATGTAAAAGGCGAGGCGATGGACATGCCCTCGACCATGACCCAAATAGGAGGGCCAAAGTAGGAGCACAATGACGCCTCCCTATTGTTCGCGGCAAGTATTAGTCTAGTAGTATCTCAAGAAAACGACTGGCAATTATCTCAGCAATTCAGGTACTCGAGATCAAGGAAAGGAGTCAGCACCAATCAGGACAAGACCCGATGCCAATATAGATTAGACGGGGATACCCAATCGCTCGCTCATACTTCCTCGCCGAAGGTAATACAATGTTACTACCACTTCGTATTGGTACTCCCTCTGTAGAGTAACACCATGATGTGATTTTCGTAACTCCTCTTTTCAAGTTGCACCATGATGGAAGTCTCGCGACTCCTCTTTGACTTGCACTGCGCCTCCAGAATCCTCACCTGAAGTAGTACCTACCTTGACCAGCTCAGGGGATAAAAGCTAATGCATTTCGCCCTACAGGTAAGATTGTTCACAAAAGCCAAGCAGTAACATCATGCCTCCCTGGATCCTGACCAGAGCTTACGATTTCGCTCCGGACGGATCGCTGCAACTAGGCCAGATCCTAGCAAAACCAGAAGACCCGACTCATGTCCTCCAGCCCAACGGTCCTCTCAAGTTTCCTGATGGCATGAAGGTCGAGTATAGCAGCCGCGAAGGCGTCTCAATGGAGGAAAACGACGAGCCAGTCGCCCATTTCCGCGCATGGGCTCGGAGTAGCGTCTTTTCGGCTGGCGGCAACGCTGGATCGGCAAAGGATGGATCGAGCCGAAGCAGCTGGCACGTTGAGAAGCTCGAGACGTATAAGATTTCGCCTTCGAGAGCCTATGTTGAACAAGCTATGAGGCACGGCGATGTCGAAGCGTCCCTCAAGAGGTGGCGCTGGAGAAAGCGTGTCTACATGGTCACCGGGGTTCGAGTCGCTAGAGGCGCCCGCCTGCGTCGTATGAACGAGGATTCTCTCAATTTCGGGGCTGAAATGCAGGCGGTTGCTCCAGCGGAAGTCGCCACGCTTGGCCTGAAGGCCATGATGGGGCGGAAGAAGTTTGACTCGGAAATGTTCGACAAGGCGTCAGACTTTGTCTTTTCCTATCGACTGAACGAGATCGATTATGGCAGCCAAATCTCACACAGGCCGTACAGGGGGGGTGAGATGGCCTCCGCAGACGAGCCTGGCGTGAGGTACGAGTCGAGTGTCGTGATCAAAGACTTTGAGGTTTTTGGGCTTGTGGACATTCCTTTTGGCGGTAATTCGAAGAAGTTTGAACTGGTTCCTGTTCCTGGACATGACGATCTTCAATGTTATGCTAGCAAGGACTAAATACATGATGTGCGAGGAATTGTTGTCTAAACCGTGATCTATGAGTTTGTGAGATACTAGTTGCTAGACGGTAGCAGCGAGACGATGACGACTATCATTATAACATTAGGTGTCTCTCTTACTACTTTATCGTTTGTTCTCTGGGACTGTCATATCAATCCAATCCTGCAGCTGTACTGTCCGGCTTTCGATAATAATCGTCACTGTATCAATAAATTCTAGATCATCGTATCTGGCTTGTTGTCATTCATCAAATGGGTATGCCAGTTAATTAATCATAATACCGCCTCTCGACTTTACCCCTAGCCTTGAATAACCGCACAAGGTACGAATCATGGTCATCATCTTGGCCAAAATCAGCGGCAAACCTGCCCGATCTCTGCGCTTTCCGCCGCTCCTGCGTCTCTGGGCTCGGCGACGCCGTCATGGCCCGATTGATAGGCTCAAATGCCGGTCTTAGAAACGTCGGCTTGTGAGGATTGAGAGCCCCGTACGCCATTGAAGCTCCGTGTCGAACAGCGAGCGTGTTGCAGTCGAGGCCGGCCCCGTTTTTCAGCCGTATATTAGCACCCTTTGCTATCAGAAGCTTAACGACATCGACCTGATCGGCAACAACCGCAAGGAGCAAAGGCGTGTCCCCCGTTCGCTGAAGCCGGGCATCTATTGCAGCGCCAGCGGCGAGCAGTGCTTCTACCACCGCTGCGGCTCCGACTTGTGCAGCGTGATGCAGAGGCGTGAAGCCGAATACGTTGCGAACATTGACCATGGCTCCCAAGCTGAGTAGGGCAGTCACCATTTCTGCGTCGCCCTTCCGACAAGCGTTATCAAGCGGAGTGTATTCTTCCTTGTTCCGGGCATTGGGATTCGTTCCGCAGGCGATGAGCTCGCGAACAATGTCCGGGGAGCTGTAATAGACTGCGAGAAACAGAGCCTGAGACAAATTGCAGGACTGTGGGAGGGACATTCTCCTCAGTGACAGGCGGTAGCTCAACTCACGGATACAGGACTTGAGCCCTAAGGCGACAAATGCTTGCAGGAAGTCACCCCAGTCAACCTGATGGAAGCGATGAGCTCTTGGTAGGTGTAGGCCATCTTGGAAGCTGTACCACAGACGCAGCGATTGGGGACCCTGGTCGAGAAGCATATCAAGAACAGCAGCTTGTGGAATCTGAGACTGCTCAGCGGACGACAGATGTGCTTCCAGAGATTGTATGCAGTAGTCGAGTAATGGAAGTTCGGAGAAGACGAGATCAATGGCTTTGAGCATGCCGCGTGTATATGAGCTGGCCTCGGCAGCAGTATATGGCTCGTAGGTTGCGGAGTTGTAGCTACTCAACAGCTGCTGCTTTGCCTGCGCTTTGATGGTGTTGTTGATGTCTGCGGTAGGATCGATCCACTGCAAAAAGGAGCTTGGCTGATTCCAATTCGAGGATCTTTTCCTGGAGGACAGGCTACTACATGACCTCAGTAAGGTCATGGAAGCACAGGACAGAGTAGCCTGCTGAGAGAGGTACCGCATGCAGGCAAGGGCAATGTAGTGGCTACAGATCCCAGGCAGGTACACGGGACGGTGCGAGGGCTGTAGTATCGCAAGTCCCTTTTGCAGGAGGAAGCCGGGCACCGTCTGGTGGATGAACTGGACACTGTCCGGCTCGCCCTTTTGAGGACTCTTCTCAACAGTGAGAAGTCCGCGGGAACGGCTTCTGATATATCTCTCCGTCTGCAGGCCTTTGTTGACGAACATCTGGGATCTCCTCCAGGCGTCAAAGGTCACAATCGAGCTATTTCGGCTGCACTGCATGGCAAAGCACAGCTCGAGCGAGCTCAATCTCCTCGTCGCAAAGAGCATCCAGCTCAGCATAGTATATGTGTCCCTTCGCGCTTTGTCGCCAAGCTTGAGGAATATCTGCGTGAAGAGGCCCTCTAGCTCGCGGGGGGTGTCGTAGAGGGCTTCTAGCTTCTCGTCAAGCGTCTCTCCGTTGTCGTCCGCTTCGAGGATGCTGCTCGTAACCAGGTCCACCCAGAGGAAAATGCCGTCAGCCCGAGAGAGGATTGACTGGACTATGCTGTCGTTATTCGGGGCGTCGGACATGTGAGCCAGCTTTTGGTATGTAAAAGTCTCGATGTCTGCGTGGTTGTTTGTTTCGACCCAGATCTCGGGGCAGTTCTCAATGTATATGTTGGGATAATGTCGGCTGGATAAGCAGACTCTGAACCTGCTGAAGGGCTTTCGGGAGTCGTCTGGGCAGACTTGCTGTCGGAAACCCTGTAAGAGACGACGGACCTCGTCCACAGAGCCTTCATCCAGTCCATCGAGGAGGAATATGGTTGGCCTCCAAGATGGAAGCTTCGATGAGATTTCAAGAACACCCATGAGCTCTTCAGTCTGCCACTCTAGATTGCGGCCTTTGACGAAGCGACTGTCCGACGCAATCATGAAATCTCTGAGGAGTTGGTCATTGTGGGTGAAAATCTGATACAGGACGGACTGTAACAAGCCACGGCTCGACTTCTCCAGAGCTTCTCCAGAAGCATCGTAGAAGTAGGAGGCTATAGTCACCATTTTTCTGTTCGTAGTCTGTTGTATCTCTGCGAGAGTGTGCTTCATGAGCGTGGATTTGCCTGAGCCGGCGCTGCCCTTGACCCAGAGAAATCGGTGCTCGCCGTTCAACCAGGCTTGGTAGCTTGGATCTTGTGACAGCCAGTTGCCGGTGCCTTTACATGGACTCCTGATTACAAGTTGGCGATGGAACATCTGGGGAAACTCCAGAGACTCGAGTACTGCTTGCTGTTAGTTCAGATACCATGCAGAGGCCCTATACCCGACGTACATTTCTGGCAATTTATTTCTCGCCATTTCTGGCCCCACCCTTTCCACAGATCTACCAGTCGACGTCAGCATCATATATTCCTGGCTGGCCAAGATCATCAGCTTCTTGGTATGCTCACCAAGCGCTTCGCTCAGCATCGGGGGCTCTCGGAAAGCGGGCACAACTGAGAGAAGCTCCCGTGCATAAGCAGCGGCCGTGAGAGCGGCGTAGGGTTGCCAGCTGGAATTCTTGTGAGAATCGGCGTAGTCGCATATCCCCCGTATGACAAGACACGGAAACCGATTCATGAGCCCGGCCGCTTCCATCTCGAAGCAGAGAACACCTCCGAGCTCGGAACTGAGTCTGTCACGAGTCTCGCCATCTCGCATCACTTGGTTCCCAGACGCAATTGTCCCGTGGTGGATCTTGACTCCAAGGCCATCGCGTGCAGGACGGTCGATGAGAAACTCGGCTGAGCAACCATCGCAGGACGAAGTCCCAACATGTCGATAGGTAGCCCGATAGAGATGATCAACTCCGGCGCTCTCACGCGTGAAATGAGGCAGATGTTTGACGCGGGAGATGTGAGCGGACAGCATGTCCTTTGACCGAAGCTGGCGAGCTTGGAGCTGTGCAAGAGCATTAAGAAGAACCGTTGGCGGAGTATTGAGAAACCCAGTTCGCTCGAATCCGCCAGGCCGTGTCTTTCCCAGGTCATATTGGACCACTCCTCCATGCATCGACTGTGGCTGACTGACAACAACGTCCCCAAGCCGAACATCCTCAACGCCCGGTACGCCGCCGCCAACTCCCACCATCAGGCCGAATCGCATCGCAGGAAAATCCGACTGCAGCTGGACGGCAACAGCCGCAGCCGAGTTTGTGCCCGTTTGGCCCGCGGGAAGCGTCGCGAGGACAACATTGTGGTCTCCGATACGGCCAAGAGTGTACGAGCAAGTGTGCTTGTCGTCGATGATTTCGTGCTCCTCGTCCAGCATCTCCTGCGCCGCAGCCAGCTCTATGGGCAGGGCGCAGATCCAGCCCACGGTGTAGTCGCTCGGTTGGAGGCTTGTAGTTGATCGCTCCATCTATACATTTGCGGCTCTACATGCGTAACTGACGCGGCCACGCCCACATGGGCGACGATGATGCAGGCAGCAGGAGCCAGAAATGGATGATGATGGATATGTTTGCACAGCCCCGCGCTGGTTCATATCGGCGCTTCCTTCTGACTGGTTGGAATAATAGTTTGTCCAGCCGCATGCAGCCTGATCCTTCGACCGGCGAGGGTTGCAGGGAATAGATCTCACAGACGAAAGTAAGGTATATGGATACACATGTGTGAGACGGCTTCAAATGAGAAATATTCAACCCGGCGCACATCGTATGAGATAGCAAGACGTCCTCTAGATTGTCGTGATAATGGTTCTGTAGACGATCGTTCAGCTTTCCAGACTGGAGACAAGCTAGCCTCGTTGACCTGACCTGCATGATGACGTACGGCGGGCTACACGAGGCAGAAAACAACAGAAAGCGTGAGATAGTAGTCAAATAACTACTGTGGACAACCGGTGATAGCAGTCAAATAACTACTGTGGACAACCGGTGATAGCGATTGACTTCATGGCATCGATTGACGAGACTGCCTGGTTACTGAGTGCCGTGCCTCTCCCATTGGCAACAGTAGAAGCTGGAACACCAAAATCATGGGGATAGTTCTCGTCCAACGCTGGTATATAACAGAGCTTTACCACAGAATTAAACAGCAATCATGGTACCTATATGTCCACTGTGGACGGAGTTTCTCTTCTACCGCATCAGGCTGTACGTTCCATGATTCGGTTGTGGAAGATATCAGAGTCATGTTGGAGTGAGCTCAACAAATTGGAACATTCAAGAAAAGCCGGGGTTGGTTCTGCAATGATGGCATCAGAGGGTCAATTATGAGCAGAGGCAATGAGAAGCTTTAGACTCACTCAATAACTTCAACGTGAGCAATCAGATAGAGTATGCGATACCTTTACAGATGAGTATTGCCGTAGTTACTCTGCTAAAGTATCCATTTGTCACATTGCTGGTCCGCATGTCTGTTATTGTCATCATAAAGCATAAGGTATGTCATACACTACCAATCCAAGAACATCCTGTATCAGACAAAAGTCGTTATTTATCTACCTTACTCTATCTTACAGCATGGATACCGCAGTGACAGATGCGAGACAAGGTATGCGTACCTCATGCTCTGCATTTTAGACGACGTACTTCTACTTGCGAGTTATCCAACATCACAGTATCAAGTTCAAGGTACCCTACAGTTACCCAAGCCGTTTGTTCTTCGCCTTGAATGCAATACCAAATCCCATTCTATTCGAAACTCGCAACGTGATGGCGTCTTCATTTACACTAGCACATCAAGAACGATACAAACGCCTGCCACACTGAGGTTTGACAATGAGAGAACCACGTCTCCCTTTGTCTCAGAAAGAAGCTATCGACAATCAAGTATGCCCACCACTCCCTTCTCGTGGCTGTAGCCACAAACAGAAATAGAACCAGTACACACACACAACACCTATGAATGCAAGCCTCAACCTCCCCCCTACCACCGCCTAATCCTTACACTACCCCTATCTAATCGACAAGTGCCAACAGCCTCACCGGACCAAGTCAACAACCACAAACTCCATCTTCTCCAACAGCCACTTCGCCTACTTAGAAGAGCTCGCGTTATCACCCATCAAGCACGGCTCCCTTTCTTTTTCTTCCCTCCGACCTCCCACACGGGCCACGGAGTATGACTCGCGCCCAACCACGATTCAGCAAGCATTTGGCCAAGGAAGATAATAGAAGCGAACCACGCATTCTGCCCCGTGCTTCTTCTGGCTCCCTCATTAGCGTTTTGTAATGATTAATCACAGAAACGCGGCAGACGTCCCTATTCAACCCGAGACACCGGAACTGGTGGGAGGGGAGGGCGGAACCAGGTCCCGCATGAATAAGAACGAAGGGGGGAAAAAACGTGGCGGCTCCTAAACGAACCGGCCGGTGATCCAACGGGATCGTTCCCGGAGGTGGGCTCGCCTAGTCCAAGTTTTTTCTCCTGTAGAGTTGGATTAGAGACAAGATGATTAGACAGGTTGGAACTAGTTTCTGCTAGCTAGCAAGAAGTTACCCTCGGTTAATGGTGAAAGGACGAGGTTGGCTTTGGTTTGCCGACAGCCGCCGCCTTGTTTTACTTACACGATCCAAGCAGCTTATTAGCCCAGGGACACTAGAATATCAAATTTTATATGGCTGCCTGGGGGTTTGCGGAGTCCAGCTGTTCCGGGGATCAAGGGACTAGCGGCTGGAGAAAATGGTGCTCAGCTGGGCTAGGTGCATTAGCTGGAACGAAGAAGACGGGGATGGATGATCCGCACAGCCGTCGCTTCCTTCGTGAGCTAGTGATAGTCTTGAAGTGTCCACCATTTGATGGTTTCGATGAAGAGCTGCATGCAAGAGGTGGATAGTTAAGGGAGCCGTCTCCGGGTAAAGACGATCATGTCATTTCCCGGAGTGTTCTAGGGCTAGGCAACGGCGTTCTAGCTGTTCGGGAGATTGATAGTCATGATAGTTGCTCAGGCAAGCATCGTTAGCACCATTTCTCATGGCTGCTGGTCAACATATTCGAAGTAGAGACGTATCGACACTCCTCTGTAGAGACACTCCTCCGTGGTAGCATGTAAGTTTCCAGAAGATGCTCGATTGACTAGCCTTGGAACGGCATACGAGTGTAACTAGTCCAATCCGGTGGTGTCTAGCTGCCACTTCTTGTCGTCCAGAAGAACCTTCAGGTGGTCGTCCAGCCACTTGACATCTTCTTTGCTTACACCTGGGCCACCGGCCCTGAAGTTCTCTGTCAGCCATGAATAGCGGTAGAAAGTCATTCATCGCAAAGAAACATACCAGTGGCCCCAGATGCACGGAAATGGAATACACTGTCCAACGCCCTTCGCCATATGCTGCACCTCGTACTCGGAATCCTCAGGAGGAAAATACAGGTCCGTCTTGCCTGGAAGAACCAAGGTCTTCGCCTTGATGCTCTTCATGGCTAGTTCCAAGTTCTTGTTGTACGGCTCCTGGTCAGAGCAATCGGCAGCCTGCCACGTGTGAAGCATGGTGAGCAGATTCTCAGGGTCTAGGCAGCTCGTTAACAACAAGCAAACGCACAATGCAGTCAAATCGGGGCAAGCAAACCTTTGGACAGGGCCCACGACTCCCAGAAGTTGACCATGAAGTCCTCCAGGTCCTTGTACCCCAGCTCTGTCTCATAGACCCTGTCCCGGTAGAAGGCCTGGCTGAACCCCCATCCCGCATACACTCGCCCGAACGCCTTCAGCCCCACGACCTTTTCCTCCTCCGTCCACGCGCGATACGTCGCCGCTGACTCGCCGGCAGCGCTACCAGCAGAAGATGCCCCCTTGGCGGCGAGTAGCGCGCTCTTGACGCCTTCGAGGAAGACCTGGTTATGCGGCGACGTGCGCGCGCTCCCGCAGAACGGCACCCCGAGGTCCATGAAGTCGGGATACTGCGTGAGCCACTGATACGTCTGGCCGGCGCCCAGGCTCCATCCCAGCACCATTCGCGCGTGCCGGACGCCCAGATGCTCGGTTACGAGCCGATGCTGCGCGGTGACATTGTCCTTGACGGTGATGCTGGGGAAGGGCCTGAGGGGAGTCTCGCGCGGCGTGTTGGATGGGCTGCTGGACTGTCCGTTGCCAAAGAGAGCCGGGACGATGATGAAGTATCGACGGGGATCGAGGGCCTTGTCTTGGCCTATGAGCCATTCGTTGTCTGAGATGGCGCCGCTGAACCACGAGGGGTAGATGATGGCGGGAGAGGAGGCGTCGCCAAAGGTCTTGTAGGCGACGAAGGCATCTGGAAGGGTTTCGCCCGAGACGAGCCTGAAGTCGCCCAGCCGGAAGACGCTATAGTCAATCTCACTTCCCATGATTGTCACTTCTTGTTCTGGCGCTGGTAGATACAGGTGCTTTCGCCGTGTTAGCGGAAAAGCTGAAGATGGCGATGCCCTTTGCAAATGAGACCATTTCTGCGAGGGGCTCCCGACGCATGCCGAGTGGAAGCGCCTGCAAGTGCCTCGTCACTTAGACAATGTCTTGTCCATTATCATTTTTATTCTTGGAGAATGGCTTTTGATTCGGTAGAATGTGGCTTGAACAGGGCGTGGTGAGGGGAAGCTGCATGTGCAATACGACAATATGAGCACGTGAGATCAAGTATGTGTGGACGTCCGCCTACTTGATCTTTGCATAGAACGATAATTTCGCCCGAGGGATCATTCTCGGTCGGGCTGCGGCCTTGACTTGAGATGTGTCCAAGCTCGTGGTGATGATACTTGAGGTGGTGTCTTTCCCTAGACGGATTAATCTCACCTTCATGTAGAAGCTACGCAGGTGGACGTCGTCTCAAATCAGCAGCTTACGATTCCCGCTCCGGCTACGAACAGCTTCACGCAGCCTTTCTGCTCTCTTACGCCGCAGCTGACTGTCAAGTCGCTTTGATGGCACAAGGCATGAGACACGAGCCAGAGCCAGAGACCTTCGATCGGTCCGTTTCGTCAGCAGTTCTCGAAAGACGACGGCCCGAAAGCGTGACGAGTGTCCTGTCTAAGTGAGAGATGCGGTGAAAAACGACAAGCCGACAGCTACCAGAGTTGTTCACCCAACTGATGGGAGAAAGATGCTCCTTGAACCACGTATGACAGCACGTCGTTTGTCATCTCGAATTCCAATCTCCTGGTTCTAGCGCTTTGCAGCGCGGGCCGAGTCGAAGACCAGGGACATCGCCGCGGCCGGTGCTGACGATGCAGGCATTCTAGCGCAGATTGCTGCAGCCAGTCCCCTATTTCCTCGTCCCTGTTCCAACTCGGACTTAGCCATCTCACGGCTAAGCATCTAGAAGGATGGAGTGGCACAGCAAAAACGTGGGATCCCTTCTGGCGGCGTAAAATATGCTTCGACGGAGAAACCGGCCTGTGTCATCAACCTCACCGGCATCGTCAACCTGGTCGAGACGGCAGAGTTGGGCAGACGACGCAATGGACATTGAGTCGGCCTGTTGGCCTGTTGGGCGGCGGCGGTGACAAGCACCATGTCGCCGCCCGGCGAGGCAGATGAACGGTTGGCTGTTTGAAGCTGGCCACACTGTTGTGTTGTAGTGCAGCAACTCAAGCATTCCTTAGCGCCAACTTGCACCTGGCTTTGGGTTGCACACCTGGAGAATTGAGCCTCCGGGCGATCGCCTGGCGGAGAAGCTCAGGAGAGGAGGTCATAACAGGATGGGTGGGTGGAAGAGTGGTGCCCTGATATTACTCCGGGATGCTTCGACAGACGCCCTTGAGCAGCAAGGCTGATGGGATGACGTCCAACTGTTAGACTGCATCAAGGGATGCTTTGCAGTTGGTCCTTTGGCCTTCCTATCCCGTGTCGCATTTCCCGAGGTTGGTGACTGAACAGTCGTGCCGTCCAGCCACGGGGGAAGCGGCACACTTCGCACTGTTGCTCCCTCTCGCCCGTGGGCGCCGTCGTCTCTTTCTCTCCGCAGTCCAAGTCATGTCCCGCGGGTTGGGTGGGTGGACACTCGATAGCGTTTGGAGTGCCTGGGGTTGATGAAGCGGGATGCAGCTATAGAGTTGGCCCACTCACTCCTCTTCTCCGACTGTCCAATTTGGTGAAATGGTAGGAGGATTCTGGGAGTAAAACTGATAGCACCTCTCGTTGATCGTCAGTGACAGCTCGGAGACGGTTGCACTGTCTGGCGTTGACACACTCGACTGGAACCAGGAGGGAGGCACACGGCTGCCATTGGTGAGTCCAGCGAGAACCAGAGCTCGACACAAATGGACGGTGCAGTCGACGCGAGCCTGGTATTGGTGGTGATTGCGGGGCGTCGTCACCCAAGATATTGATCCAATTTCCGTGTCAGATGTGTGTCCAAGTAATACAACAGCAGCACAGCACACTCGCGCACAACAGCTCTCAGTGGTACGGCGGCGGGACATTGAAGGAGAAAGGAGAGGAGGGAGCCTGTAGCAGAAGACGCGCATCAGCCAGTCCGAGCAGTAAGCGGCGATGCTGATTGTGACAAAGGTGACGGTGATGAAGGTGACGGACGATGCCACCTCTCGCAAGCAGCAGCAGCAACAGCAGCCACCACGCCGCCTCCCGCCATGCAGCATCGCGTCTGACAGGTCGCCTGGCCGAGCCGATCCAGTTGCAGGTCGCCCACCCATCATCCATCCTCCACGACGACATCGAAGCGTCCTCCTAGGCGAAGACACGCAGCTCCATTCCTGCTGCCACCTCGAATCAGCAGCTAGTGCTAGTAATCCGCTCTTGCAGCTCTAGTTTCTGCAGCATCGAGCTGCCAAGGACGGACTGGCGGGGGAGCTGCGAGCGGTGCAGGGGTTTTGCAGGCGAGGGGCGAGGAGAGCCTTGCATGGATTGAGGTTGGATTCCGCTGCATTTGATGGCGATGGCCTGACTTTGTCGATGCGCGACGGTTGAGCTTGGGGGACTAGTCTCGGTTGCTGCATAGCTGCGCGTATAGCGATCGAGTTGAGTAAAGCATGTGAATCTGCTGCCGCTAGAGCGCCTCGTTCCGGTGCCTACAGCTCCCAACCGCGGCAGATACGTAATAGTGCGGCCAGGAGGGAAATGAAGGGCAACTGTCAATTTACTTGGAAATTCTTCTCATTGTCTGGTTGAACCGAGGATTCCCGCCTGAGCTGCTGCTTCTCTCGCGGCCATCTGAACCTATCTTGTAATATATTGCTGCTGGTCTCCACTCTGCGACACCTAGCAGAATCAATTGCTTAATTCCATAAACCAAGTAGTATGCTAGGTACCTCGTCCGCCGCAGCCTCGTACACAATACCTGGTTCCCCATACTCGTGCCTCCCCAGCTTCGCGGGCCTGGTACCTTGGCCGGCCAGGTGGCCTGACCTGACTCAAGCCGCTCCCCAGCGAAATTCGAGTCACGTTACCGAGATTCTGCACTCCCTCACCGCAGGGCTGAACTGTCGGCTATGTTCGGAAGAGCGCACACAAGACCACTTTGACCAGGCATCAACAAAGAACAGGCAGGGATCATGTCGCTGCTCCCCATGGACTTCGCTCGGCTGTCGTCCTGTCTGCCCACTGCGGTGGGTGAGCTAGTGCCCACGAGTCCCAGCAGCTACCAGCTAAGGTAGGCAATTCTCGTCGTCCTGCTCGTGGTGATGATGATGATGATGATGGCTAAGCACAGGGCGCCAAGGAGGGCGAAGGAAGATGAGAGATGGGCGGATCGTCACACCCTCGCCGTGACGAAATGAAGCAGCAGAGCCATCGTCGGCAAATCGCATCTCACGGCCAGTTCCTTCCGCCCTGCTGCCCACAGCATTCACAGCGACGCCGTCGCGAATCCGCCGTCTGACACGATGACGAGGACCTGCTACTGGCCTCTGCTCTGATAGCCTCGCACAACTCGCACCGCCCCTTGGAACACCGTATCCAGCCATTCGTTTCCTCGTTGGCCCGCCCTGGCGACTGGGGGAGCGGCGCCAGAGGAACCCCAGACAAGCAGCTGATTCGCCGCCGTGGTTGGCTGGCTGAATCGTTAATGCTTGGCCGGTCCCTCTCGGAATCGCACCCCGCAGCCGCATGTCTCACTTTGGTTCTGGCTGGGTGCGGAGAGACACGTTCAGCCACGCTGCCCCCTGTACCTGCGTCTCTGTTCCCGTTCTCGCTCGCTCGGCGCTGTCTTGTTAGTCGTCTTCGCGAGTGTCTCTTGCATAGCAAAGTTGATTGTTTCGAGCATAGGATGCTTCTGGTCAATCCGTCCTCTTTTCGCGCCGGACGCACCCCCGCCCTTCCGGGACCGACGCCAGCAACTACAGTAACGGGTGGCAGACCCTGAACCATCAAGCAGTTCGTGGCAGAGAGACATGCAGCCGCGCGTTGCAACATGAGGTGCGTCCATGGCACACGATTTACCGGGTTCTGCAGCTGCATGGGTTCGCATATCATATCCGGAGACCACAAGTTGGGCCGTTGGATGAAGTACTAGCAGCAACTATCGCCATACCCTCCTCACCTCTCTCCCTTACGTACACCAGCCCGGCGGACAAGCACTGACGGCAAGGCAAGTAATACCTGTACACATACATACGTCCTGGACGACACAAGTGCGTGCTGCAGCACACACGCTACACTGGAACGGCTGGCACCGCACGAATGAGGCATACCGCATGGGCTCGAATCCCTCATCGGGTAAAAAGTCGCACACAGGATATGCAAATAGACCCCCCCGGATCAACAAGCCACCACGGGTCCAAGACCCTTCAGGGGGGTCCGAAATAGTCCCGCAAAAGCTCAGCTCGCACCTATCAAAAAAGTACGCAACCCTTCCACCGGCCGATTGGGCCATGGTCGCAACCAGTGGCGCTGTGGCGTCTTGTCCATCGAAATTGGGGCCCCGACCAGAGGGTTCGAGGGTGAGGGTCGAAATCTCTTCCCCAGGACCGCCAGCTTTTAGTGCGTGAGACCACCTTTTTCGAGCCCGCCAACAGGCTGCCACATTTCAGGTACGGAGGTACTCTGCTGGTATTCACGAAGCACGACAATGCTAGTGCTCCTACAAAGGGGACATGGATCCCGTAGCGTCTCCATCATGCCTCCGTTTCCATCCAAGCACGAGGGCATCGTCTGTCCCCAAGTGTTCGCACACGACGCTACCAACGCCCTCAGGCGGAGGATGCTCTCTCGGTCCGGTTTTTTCCCCCAAGCTATCGGATCTCCCAGTCCGCAGCTGGCCTAGCCATCGATCCGAGAAGCTCTCTTCTTATTTTCTTTTCAACTTTGGAAAAGAAAAAACCTCCCGGGATCACAAACAGCTGGCCTTCGAGAACACCAAGAGGCGACCTGTGGCCCAGCTACTTGTCCCTGTTCTTCGCGCTTGGGAGCCTACCCTTGTCGGCCCATCACCACCGTCGCTTGTCCTCCTCTCAGCTCCTCCATCCTCCCCCTTCCATCCAACTCGACAAGCGACAAGGCCATTCTCCCGACTCCCTGCCTCCCAACTCGTCAACTCACTTCTCACATCCTCCTCCGTACATCTTCGTATATCTCCTGATTTCTGACCCCGCGGGGAAACGGCCGCCTTCTCTCCTCTACACCATTTCGGTCTGTTTATCCGCTATTAACAGGTTCCACTGGCTGAAGCGATTCCCCCAGCCATCATGGAGTCTCCGCCATTTGCTACAGATCTGGATCGGATAGCGTGAGTCTGCTTCAACCCCCCCTTTCGTTAGTTTTGGACTCGATCCCGGGGGCTCGACCATTCTGGGCGAGCCAAAGGCAGTAGCCTACAGTGCCTATTGCAACCGGAGGGATCCATGAGGCTAATCATTGTGTCGCCTATTTTTCTTATAAACAGAGAGACCCTGCGTCGCATTGATACTGATGATACACCCATCTCTCCGCGGCACAATGCACCATCCTCCTTCCAAACAGACACAGCCGTCCAAGGAATCGCAGACAACATGAACACAGAACCTCGCTACCATGCGTCGACCCGCGACTTCGCGGTGCCCCCGCCGTCCAAGGGCCACGCCGTCGCCCAATGGCTGGAGGAGAGCGATGATGTGGTCGACGAGTATCACATGCCCATGCAGAGAGACTCGAGGGGATCCCTCCCCCGTCGACCGCCGTCCCGAGACCAGGCTCAGAGCATTCGACGCGAGTCGGTGAATTCGCAACGCAAATCATCCAACGCCTCATCCAACTTCTATCAGCCAGGCTACAGCCTCTATCCCGCTCCATCCAAGCCCCTGCCGGCTCTCCCCACCCCCAAGTCTACCACCCATCGCGTGCCCTCCCGCGATTCCTCAGACCGATCATCCATCAGCACTCATCGCTCCTCCCAGATCTCAACGACCACATCCACGCCTGATGCCACCACCGTCAGCTTCTCACCGCCCCCTCGGCGCAGCAGGGTCCCTGCCAATTTCTACAAGCCTCCGGATCCCTCTGAAATGCTCCCTCCGCCGCGCAAGTCATCCCGCCCCGCCGAGGTCGTCTTCTGGAAGCTGCTCCAGTCGGACGACAAGAAGAATGGCCCCGTCCACTACCTCGACATGTCATCCAGCTTTGCCACCATGGCAACCAAGCATGGAAACAACATTATCAAGGTCTGGTCCACGGCGGGAGGCACTGTCCAGCAAATCATCAAGTTTTCGTCCTACACCGCCGCGCAGTCCCGCTCGCGCGAATACCTCATTCGCAGCCACGCCATTCTCTCAGAGCCGACAAATCTCATTGCCATTGCCACTCGGTTTGGCAGGTATATTGAGATCTGGAATTGGGCCAAGAAGAAGTGTCTGCAGACGATTGACGATGCCGATCGGTGGACCTCGGCCCAGATTGAGTCCTACGACGGCGCCCTCAGCTCCCTTGCCATATATGCTGGCGAGAAGGGGTTGATTGACATCTACAGGGCGACGCCTGAGAAGAAGCCCTTTGTCAAGTCGCGCACCATTGACCTCAACAAGGTCGATCTGCCATTTATTCCCCAGTATCCAGAACTTGCCCTCTCCAAGACAAGCCCGCTGCTTGCCCTCGCAGCTGGACCACGCCCTCCGCGCCAAGGCCACCCGCCGCCCGAGAAGGAGACTCTCCTCGTCGCATGGGATACCACCGAGGGCGGCTCGAACAAGCCCTACCGTGTGGCCAGGCCATGGCAACACAAAGAGCTGGACACGGCCATCCCGTGCGACATGGTGACTTACGGCAGCGCCGTTGTGTCCATCTGGATTCCTGCGACTTTCCGCGCCGTGCCCGCCACCAATGGCGGATCGGGCTATAACCTCACCCCCGTCACGGTTCCGTACCGCTATGTCCTGGTCTGGGATCTTGCGGCCAACTCCACCCGGACGTTCGGCATCCCCAATACGACGTCCTGCCTGTCGCCCGATTGCCGGTTTGTGGCCTATTGTCACGCAACTGGAGCCAACATGGGCGCCCGCGGCAGCATGGTCATTCTGGACGTCATGACGGGCAAGGAAGTCTGGAGCTGGCCCGACCCAGAGGCTTTGGCCATTGACTACACTCCTCGGCCGGGCTTTGAGCAGTTTGAGGATCTCTCCCGCGTTTCGGAGCTGTCTTTCTCTGCCGACGGGAAATTCTTGAACGTTGGTGACCTGGATGGCCACATTGGCATGTATGAAGTGCGTGAATCTACCGGAGACCGACTACAACTGCACATGATTTAGGCGCGGTGAATTTGACGGGATGCGGGAACCTCTTTTCTCTGTTATGATGTTATGCTTTGATTGCTACCTTATGTACTATCGCTATGTTTGGACGACCAAAGGTTAGGGTACGACCGATTACAATAATTCAGATACCACGGGTTCATTGGCTTGTTACGCACTTTGATCACCGAAACGTTGCCCTGGGTCCGCCATGTGCCTTGTATGTACTTCCTCCGTGTGCGAAGAATCCCGGTTGCGATTATTCATCCGCGTTGTGCTGTTCTGAGATTGCAGCTCCACAGCTATCACGGTAACCACGATAATCGTTGCCACCCCACGATTTCAGACCGATAACTTTAAATGCAAAGGCGCCTCTTATCGTCGATTTTTGTTAAGCATCGCCCCCCTTTGGATTTGAACAAACGTTCCTGGATTAGCTCTTGGCGCACGATGCAAATCAAGCACAAGGGCGATGAATGGGCGATCCGATCGTGATTCTATTCCGGGGAAGGGGGAAGGTGGAGGGGGGCTCAAATGAGAGGAATGGGTGAGGCCACGTGTGTGGCCGGGGGGGTTATTGGGGAAGTTTTCAGGGTCCACTCGGGTTAGGAGTTTTGGGTGAGGTCGTTTTGGGGGTGGAGATTATCATGGTGATGCTTTTCTGGGGGGCGTTTTCCAGGGTAGTGCTGGGGAGGGTGATGGTGGTGAGATGGATGACTGTTACTTTGGAGGGGACTTTGTGGACTTTCGGTGGAGGGTCTGCAGTCTGTCTTTGGGGATTCGAAGGAGGTATGTTGATGAAGATGACGTTGTGACTTGGTGCCCGATGTTGACACCATAGTTGTCGTTTCGACAACATCAGTTCTTTTAGAGAGGCATGCCTATGTCAGCTCATGATACATTCCTGCTGACCCGACATAGTTCAAGACTGACGTCTATCACTGTGACTCACATGACTTCTATCAGGATTTCAACTCATTAATGCATCAGTCAAGAAAGAAGTGATTAAGTTCCAAGATGGAGGGTTCAGTTCAGTTGCTTGGATGACTTTGAGGTCATCTTGAGAAGCATCGGGTGTACACGGCCAGAAATAGTGGAAACTCGGGATATCCATTGTTATAACTGCCATGTGTGGTATGATACGACTCGGCTTATTGAAGATACTTGGTGACATAGGCAAATGGCGATGGAGCAACTGCATAGCCAGTCTAAGTGCCTTGAGCAACTTTTGTAGCGGAGCTCACTTTGCCGTCTGTCTTGCGTAGGTCCTCGGTCCTCCCAATTTCCACGGCATAGTCATCCTTCATGTCCAGTCTCAATCGAATATGAGATCTTGAAAACCATACCCTGGCCAGTATATTGTCAACATCATGGACTCAATTCAAGCTGAATCAAAGAGTCGCAGAGCAGTACTGACAACCGACGAGGAGTTGCTATTCTTGATACGAGGTGTTATCGGGAGAGCAAGAAAGCGTGCCTCCAACTGAGACTTACAGGCTCTGCATCTATACCAATGCCGGCTAATATCTCTGCATTCAGGCAATAGAAACCTGTGCTAGAAGTCGTCATCCGGTCAAGATGCAGTGCGTCAGTAATGGAGAGTGGGAACTTGATAGACCCAAGGCGCTTCTTCGGCATGGCAAGAGTCGGGGATGTGAGGGGTGAGAGACATCTTGTTAAGCTTACATGTAAGATGACTGGGTCATAAGCACCTTACTCTATAGGTTCACCATGCGACATGGAACATAGGAACTCGTTCGTCCATCCAACCGAGCCCGCCGTTATATATCAGGAGTGCCCTTGGGTATGTTGCTCTAGACAAGCTTCGCGTGCCGGGCAGGTTTATCTGAGTCTTGAGTACAGACGTAATTTCTTATGACGGGTGAAGTGTCAACCGAAGACAACCCATTCTGCGGCAGAAAGCGTTATCCGCTCTCGCACAACATGACGCCGCCTGGTTTCAACAACTTGGACATCCCAACGTGATCTCTCCATAGATATTGGGTTAAACATAGTATGGAGTCGGAGGCCAACTCTCATGCATATCGACATCGAACCCCACAGATTGAGCGCATAACCTTGACCATATGCCTAACCGTGGTCCCATGATCTTAAATCAGTCTTTTCTTCCAAAGCAATCTCATACGAGCGCCTCTGAGTATGCCGTTCCGCAGCTCCGAAAGTAGACAAGCAACCTCAGGCTAAATCGTATGCTTAGCCGGCTGCACCCCAGATCCGCTTGACGATATGGAACAGTATTAGCGGGATGCATCGCTTCCCAATATCTCGAGAATAGTCGTTTTCAGATGGATGGACGTTAATTATGTTCGGCACGCAAGTGCCGAAGACCGTGCGTCTGCCGTGTTTAGGCAAAACTCGGGAGTGCTTGAGCTTCGTTTTAACGTCACTCGATGTGTTGATGTCTCAAAATCATCCATTGATGCGAAGTGTATATATACTCGAGCTATTCATTCCAGAAGTCAGACTTTCATCAGGACATTCGCAACGACCCTCCCTTTCACGATGGTTAGCTTCTCTTCTCTCGTGGTAGCCTTGGTTGGCATCGCCAGCTCCCTGGCCGCCCCCTTGGACGAATCCCTCAACGCAAACATAACCGAACGTGGGCCCAGCAACTTTGTCCTGGGAGGACACAATGCCGTCCGCCGCGCCGCGATAAACTACAACCAAGACTACACCACCGGCGGAGATGTCGTGTACACGCACTCAAACACGGGCTTTGCAGTAAACTGGTCCTACCCGAACGACTTTGTCGTGGGCGTGGGCTGGAACCCCGGTGGATCTGCGTAAGAAACCACCCCTTACTCGCTTCTTCTCGCCAGTATTACTGATGCCGTGCATGTCATAGCCCCATCAACTTCAGCGGCAACTTTGGTGTCGGCAGCGGCGTTGGCCTGCTCTCCGTCTACGGCTGGAGCACCAATCCCCTTGTCGAGTACTATGTCGTGGAAGACAACTTTGGCTTTTCCTCCGGCGGCACGGTGAAGGGAAGCGTCACTAGTGATGGATCGAGCTATACGATCTGGGAGAACACGCGCGTGAATGAGCCTTCCATCGTCGGCACGGCGACTTTTAACCAGTACATCTCGATCCGGAACTCCAAGAGGTCCAGCGGCACGGTGACTGTTGCGAATCATTTCAATGCTTGGAAGTCGCTGGGGATGACTCTGGGGACGATGAATTATCAGGTTGTGGCTGTGGAAGGGTGGGGAGGGCAGGGCGGCGTGCAGCAGACAGTGTCTAACTAGTACCTTGAACTGGCTCTATGGACAGCAATGCTATGTTGGCTTACTTGGACTCTATAGTATAAAGTGCGTGCGGAGCTGCATTTGGATGAATGTATATGACCAACAATTATTACCCATTAAGTCATATTCACGTTAATGTGGTCTTACAACCTGCTCGACTATCGACCTCCGGCGGTTCCAGCATACAGAGTGGTCAGACACGCAGTCAAGTCCAAGCTCCTCACAAGTCTTGCACGAAAAAGCACGAATTATACTGACTTGAAGGAAGAAAGGAATGTTTGTATATTGCTGGCACAACGTTACATTCTACCAAGATGCATTAAACAGTTACTGTATGAGCCATTTGTGCTAGGCTAGTCGCGGTTCCTTCCTGATAGATCATATTAAAATCAACCAATGTTATCCCTCAGATATCCTCCACATCTCGTCGAGTTTCCCCAATAGTACATCACCCAGCTTCTGGAGAGCTTAAGAGTGCTTCTTGCAGCTGATCGTGAAGCGGTTCTGCCAGTCCACGGGCTTTGCGGAAAAGGTCTGGAAGTCCCGAGTGGGGTTGGAAATGTCGGCAACCTTGGTATGAAAGTCCCTGAGGACGATGCACTCCACGTTCTGGAAGTCGGCGGTGAAGAAGAGGCTGGTGACGAAGAGGGTGCCGTCCTTCTCCAGGTTGGTGTGTCCGTAGGCCTGTCCGAGGTTCACCGGACGGCCATCAAGGGGGATACGGGCATTGCCGTTTGCTCCGGTCTGGTCGTTGGCAAATTGGACTTGGACGGTGCCGGGGTTGTGAGGAGGGTTGGGAGCGGCAGAGGCCGTCAGGGCAAGGAGGGAAAGGGCAGAGGCGGCAGAGAAGCGCATTTTGGCAAAGATGAGGATTTCTGAAAAAGTTGAAATTGAACGATGTGATTGTGAAGTGTTTGTCTGGTTCTGCGGTTGTTGCTGTGCTGTTGTGACTGATACGCTTTTTGAGGGCTGAGATGAAGAGCCGTTTATATAGATCACTTCTTCACATGAATATCTATTATTAAAAGTAAACACTATAAATATATTGACTTTTGTCCGTTGTCATAATTGTGTAACCCAGCACTGTAGTCTTCCAGACATCGGAAGTTTTCATTTTTGGTGTTATTCTTCCAGCTAGTCCATTCCGTGCTATAAGCTGAGTCTGGGCTGACTCCATCTCCAAACGTTCTGGCATCCTTCAATCCTCGAGCTAGCTGTGGCTTTGAGCGCCACATCGCTCGCTTACCCCAGAAACGTCATTTTCCCGACGCTTCCAAAGCTCACCTTTACCAGGCTGAAGGTGTTCGTCCGGGGCGCGGTGCGGATGTCGTCAGGATGTCATTTTAGTCCCGGAGTCCCGACATCCCGGCGTCCCGCCCCGTCCACGCGGTATCCCAGCATCACATGCAGCTTATTTCGTATTCTCGTGAAACTGCTGCTGGTATGGACCGCAAATTGGGGTTCTTCCAAGCAGCTTCAGAGCTGGGTGAGGCTCACTGATTTCTTTCTGGATTACCACGAGCCCTCCGCCAAGTCTCAAGCTATTAGAGCGGCTGAGATGACGTCGAGCTAGAGGGCATCTTTTCCATTGTCTAATTCGGTAAGCAGCTCTTACAGCAACCCAATTTTAGCTGGCTTATTCACTAGCAGCCTCACAGCTGTCAGCTGCGAACCAAAGTCAGCCGCACGCTCCGAGTCTGAGCCTCGACACTCCTTCGCTAGGACATGCTGTGCGACATTCTAGTGCCAAAATACGAGAACTGCATTCGAGATGGGTTGTCAAAACTCATAATCCTCTCCAGAAAGTTGCCTTGATCTTGACTTGTCGATCCTTTCATCCTAGAGGAATTGTATCCGAAAGCCCAGAACGTTGTCAGCCATGTCTTGGCTGTTGGAATGACGCTTTGCCTGTTCTCACACGATGATAGTTGTGGTCCTCTGGAACGCTTCTAAATATGTCCTTTCTTGCTTCTACGGGTAATATTTTGAAAAAGCTTGTTCATCGTACTGTGCGATTGGCATTTGATAGCTCAGATTTCGTAGGCCAAAGGTGGCGTGCTCGACCTTTCGATTTGGCTTTCGAGTGTGGAATGCAACGTCGGCCAAAGGCTCAACGGCCTGGTCGATCAGGCAGTTTTCATTGGATATGCGGAACATGGCTTTAGCCAAGGATCCCGTATGTAAGCCATCGGAGTATTGGGTTTCCATGTGTAAGATGAATAAATCAAGTTTTCGAGGGCATCACCTGAGGCCGTTCGATTGGGTTAGGTAGCTCTGTATGGGTGGTCTACCAATCTACTCTGAAGATCCGAGTGCTGCTTTGCTTCCGGGGCTCCAAAAGCATATACTACTTCGTAGTGTTTGAGACACAATCTATGAAGTGACTGCAAACCATACAACATATGCCGGTCTGGTATAAGAGCTGCTAGGTTTTGATTTATGATAGCTGCCGTACATTACAATAGAGCAACGAGGAGTATGTTGCATGACGAGGATTAAAAGTTACCGTGCCAAGGCCAGGGAGTATAGAGGCAGACAGCAAAGCATGAGTCCTGTGTTCCCCTGTGAGATTCCATTCTTGATTACCGAGGAGTATTCTCTCTTTGCTAGTTGCTATTGTGCTGATAAGACCTTGACCTTCTTTGGCATGATGGACCTCCTTCAAGAAACGCCCCTCCGCCTCTTGGAGAAGATCTGTTCCGAGCTGTCAACTCTGTAGCTTCACCATGGTGTTTCGACATGAAGACACGGAAGTGGTATGTACGCCACCTCTTGGTCTAAAGGAGCTATCTTCATCTCAATCACAGATGGCCCATCTGCGTGGCAGATACAGCCACCACTGCTGCGCTTACAACGCCTGTCCCGAGCTTGGCAAGGCACAGATCCGATCTAGCGACGGACAAAGCTGAAGCGCACAGTAATCGGTCCTTCAGGCACTAGGATGTACGGGCCAGCTCGTCGACTAGGACATCAGAGTTGAGTCGACACTGATCCCGTGGCCGTTGTATGGTGTCCTACGACTCGTCTGACTGAGGGTTTCACCAGTCTCTAGTAGTCATGGGGTGCTAGTCCAAGGTCCAAGGAAGGGAAGCCAAAGCTGCCAAGATGGCGAGGATGGAGAGGCTGAGAAGAATGAAGTTCCCTCGCCCGAGCGAAGATGGGAGAAAGGCGGAGGAGTGAGTGATAGCGCCGTGATGGTTGGATTGTTAGTTTGACTGGGAGGAGAAGGACAACACTGAGCGATGGTGGGATTATATAGTCGCACAGCATGAAATACTGGCATATTGGCATTGAGATAATGGTACCAATCAGCCATCCCGATCTGGTGGCTTGGGAGGGTGCTGACGATGCGGACGCGATCAACGTCTCTTGCGACATATTCTGATCACGCCCAATCGATAGGAAGACTTCAAGACGCCGGAGAAAGGTTCTGGCGATGTCTACCCGAATTCTCACAGCCAGAACATTGGTACGTTGGTCCTACATAGTCCTGACCTCGAAACTGAGTCTCTTCACGAACATTGTACGCTCTTATAGTATTTGTGAAACGGCACACTTGCCTTTCCCTGCCTTACATCTATCTACTATACACGCCAATGTCTAGATAGGAAACTTCTACTGCTTTCTCTAGAAAAGTACCATTGGAGTCCCCAAAAGCCATGACTACCACGGCGCTTTTCGCAGCCCCCGGCACTCGCCGTTTTATATAGGATGCATCAGCTTAGGTCAACGCTGGAACCTTGCATGTGTAAGCAGCTTTTTACATGTGGTGAGTCGCAATCCCCCAAACTGTTACAAAACCCTAAAATGGAGGAGCTGGGAACATTTCGTTTGTGATCGGTCGAGTCTCTGCGTATGAGTGTTGGACGAGCGACAAAGTTGCTGCGGTTTTTATCGCTTGCACATTGAGGATGAGCTGTAGAAGGAATACTTCTGACGGTAACTGTCAAGGGGCACTGGTCCTGGAAGACTACTCGAAGGGCGTTGACACGGTCAGCGGAAGGGTGTTGCGTTACACTAATTGATTCGTGACATCGAGCTTGGAGCATTCAAGCGTTCAACCGACGTTGGCAGACACGGCCGAGATCCGGGAGCCGCTACCACGTGGACGATGGTGGTATTCCCGCCGTCATACCCATGTTCTCGGGCCTCGGATCCGACTGTCACGACCAACAGTATAGCCAACAGGCACATTTTCAGGCCTCTGAGAACCCTTTCGGCGAATGGGATGGGGAGATACTAGTCCAGAGAATGATTCCAGCACCAGATGTTTGGATGCAACTGTATACAGGCCGGGACGCCTCCGGGGGAGAATCCGGGGAGTTCTAGTTAGGCCGTGAGTCTAAAGCTGACAAGCGTGGGGTCAACGTGTGGGGAGCACACCTCCCGGAGGGGAATCCGGGGCAGTTCGGGGAGAGTTGAACTGGCGGCTTCGTCATGTTCCTGGATACCAATCTGATAATCCGGGGTAAAACTTAGGGTATGATTGAGATGGATGTGTGGCTCGTGTAACTCCCCGGGAAGCAGAGTGTCTCCCTGCAAGCATCGTGGCTATATAAGAGTCGCTGTTTGTCGACGACTTACACGGATCCTGTAAGGACACTCGAGGCAAGTGATAGGATGCTTTGACAAATCCTCGCTTCAAGACAAGATGTTTGGCCACTGGTCGATAGGCGTGCGCTCCTTGGCCCTCCTGTTCCTGAGCAGCTTCTCTCCTGCCAGTGCCGCGGCTGTCCACCACCAGAGCGCCCCCTCTGCTCACACTGTGAACGGGACTTATACTGGCCTCAATCTCGGATCCTTCAATCAGGAGGCCTTTTATGGCATACCCTTTGCAATACCCCCGGTGGGAGACCTAAGGCTCCGCTACCCCGTGCCATACAACCAGTCATGGACGGGTACTCGTAATGCCACCATCCGATCGGACTCGTGCCCCGGCTTCGACAAGCCCTTCGCCCAGGGCTTCGCCGACGGCTTGACCATGAGCGAAAACTGCCTGACCCTCGACATTGTGAGACCCGCCAACGTCAAACCCGGAGACAACCTCCCCGTCTTCTTCTGGATATACGGCGGTGGCTACAAGGCAGGCGGATCAGCCGACCCGCGCTACAACACGTCCTTTATGGTGCGCAACTCGATGGATATAAAGAAGCCGATAATTGCCGTTGTGCCCAACTACCGCACAGGGGCGTTTGGCTTGCTGGCCTCTAAGGAGGTTGCGGCGGCGGGCGTAGGCAATATCGCCCTGTTTGACCAGCGGCTGGCGATGGAATGGGTGCATGAGAACATTCGCGCGTTCGGCGGTGATCCTACCAAGGTCACCATTGCGGGCGAGAGCGCGGGAGGATCCTCGGCTGGATACCACCTGGTGGCGTTTGGGGGGAAGAATAATGGCCTATTCAGGAGCGCCATCCTGGAGAGCTCGAGCTTGCTTGGTGCTACGAGTGAGTCCGGTCTGGCGTGTAGATGTGAGGGAGTTGTCGATGACTCGCTGACTTCTTGTGAAAGTGAACACCGTCGAGACACTGAACCTGACATACCAAGGGTGGTACGACAACATCACGACAACGGTCGGCTGCAACACCGCCGCAGACTCCCTGGCCTGCCTCCGCACCGTTCCCTACCCCAAATTCTTCAGCGCCATCAACGGCTTCCAGTTCAAGCCGTACATTGACGGAAAGTTTGTAACCCAGCCCCCATCCGTCTCCATATCAAGGGGCCAGATTGCGGACGTCGCCCTCATCATGGGATCCAACACGGACGAGGGCACGGCCGAATTCTTCACGCCCAGGGGAACCCTGAACAACGATAGCGACATTGCTTCTCTCGTCGCCCATCTTGCGAATGGCCTCAGCGACGAGATTGTCTCCAACGTCCTCCGCCTCTACCCCGATGACCCCGTCCAGGGCTGTCCCTTTGGCACCGGTCCCGAGCGCTTCGCGGACCAGGGCGTCCAGTACAAGCGCGGCGCTGCAATCACTGGCGACTTGAACATCCACGCTGGTCGTCGTGCCTATGCCGTGAGCCACAGCCAGCGCAGTAAGCACCCCATCTACACGTACCGCTTCGACCAGGCGCCGTGGGACATGAGAGAGGTCGACGTCACCACGACCGCCCCCGTGTTCGTTACCCACTACAGCGAGATTGTCCATGTATTTGACAACCCGGATAAGAATGTCAACTGGATCGGGCCGTATCCGATTCTCTCGGAGTTGGCCAACTATGTGTCGCGGTCTTGGGTTTCGTTTATTCATGACCAGAATCCGAATAATCACGGACTGCAGGATAAGCCCGTCTGGCCACCATATGATGCCTCCAAGCCGCAGAATATTGTGTTTCGGGCTGGCGCCAGCTGGATTGAAAAGGACGATTGGAGAAAGGAGCAGTTGGCATACTGGAGCACGATCTGGTCGGAGGTGATGACATAGTCGTGTATCATCATGTCCGATCTGATGAATGAAAGATTGATGGAAGCAGTCCCGAAGCCAAGGGGGTTAAGAAAAGGGTCAGTCAGGACATAGTATCAAGAAGATCTTATTGCAGTAAGCCATGATGGGCCTCACATATGGTAGTCTAGCACGAATCCAAGCACATACGACCACAGGTAGCGGAATATTCGGGGTCTCGTCTGCTCCCCCATAGACAAGCCACTAACCGGCAGATTAGTAGTCAAGTGGGTGACCATTGGCGAACACCGGCTGTTGTATGTTTTTTTTCTTCGCGATACTGTTTGACTGTTGCTACTCCTTGTACGCTGCTCACCAGCTTTATTCTTTCGTTGTTTGTTTGAGTGAAAGTGCGTATCAATTTGGAAACGTCCGACTATGGACCAACAATGTCTTGTGCATCATCCATCCTCCGGGCCTCAATCCAAGAGATTGCCTCTTCCCGGTTGCGGCAAACATGAGGCTGTCCTCTCTCCTTATCGTCCGGCGTTGACATGGACCCTTCCAGAGTCATGTCGAGGTTGCACAGAATACTGTTTCGGAGATACTCGAAACAGTGGGCGGCATGCATTGGGTTGTCTTCTTCGCTCGGCCCGTTTAGGATCAGCTGGTGATAACTGTCCACGCTGTAGTACAACTATAGCCCAGTTAATGTTGTTAGCAGCTTGAAGAAATCGACGTGTAGCAGGGACTAGTGATGGTAGTGTCGACTTACGCAATGCAGCGCATGCGTCCACGATGCCTCATATAACGGACCGGAACGGATGGGGTCGTCGGTGATGGGATTTCCGAGTAAGGGATGGTCCTTGTAGTCGGGGATAATGACGCTTCCACTTCCCACTGTAAGACGGCAACTATTAGCATACACCCTTTCATGATATCGAAAGCATGGCAGTCGTTGCGTACGTGGCATCAACATATCCCAATTTCTCCGAATCTCCATCCGGTTATCGTTCGACGTCATGTTGGGAATGAATTTATCCACCTCAGGCTTGAGATATGTGTATGTATGTGAGACTATGTGATAGGTCAGCTCGCAAGACCCCGTATCATGATTGCGGATTGAGAGATACTCACGCGTCTTGTACAGGCCATTAATGTCGCCGCCCGTCTCGACAAATTGGCCGCCAGCTGCCAGTCCCTGAAGATCGTTCCTTGATCCTGTGTTGCCGCTTTGCTTCAAGCAGAGCAAAGCGATTAAAATCGTCTGCAAGCAAACAATCACCCCCCATCGCAACCATGTCCAGAAGTTGGAGGACGTCTTGGCTCTTTCTCGCAGTCGCATAATGAAGGAAGATGCTGAGACATCTGCGTCATCTCGTATAGATAGCAACTCTGTCTTGTCGAAGTAATCGGCAGTTAACGAGGCCTTTGTTGTGTCTGATGCATTATCTTCCAGATCAACATCTTCGCTCTCTTGGAAATGGTCGTTTCGCTTCAGCTTGAAGTATTTCCCAGCGAAAGCCATTCTGCGTCAATGAAAGGATATTTTGTGTAAATATACAGAAGTATTAAATGTTGATGCAAAAAGAAACGCCAGCGCAAGAATGAATAAGAAGAAAATGTGCCTCTCTGTACCAGCAGGAAGACAAATGGGCGGTATTGATGTTGAAAGTCGTCAAGGGAAGAAGAAGATGGTTGTCCACTTGACAAAAAATAAGTGTCCAAACGTTCAACAAGTATCGCCTCCTACCCCTGCCCATTATCGAAACTGTTACTGTTTGATGCGATAAGAATCGTTTCCCCCGAAGCTATACTTTGAAACAAACATTGTCCTGGAAGCAGCCGTCTATGCGAAACGATAGAACTGATCGCACTAAACAACATGCGACCAGTGTTTGGGCGGCTAAGCGACTACCTAGGAGTCGGTGGAATGCTGGCACTCGTATTGTGTCAGGGTTGCCGAGGCCTACAGATGATTTCCAATTTGGGGATTACAGACCCGGTTTCTGTTTGTGGAATCACGGCGAGAGACTTGCAAGGTATCATCATCTCAACCAGATTATTAACAGTTCGCAACCTAGGCCGCAGGTGAGGACTTTTGGGCGATGGGATAAGACCTGAAATCGAGCCAGCAGTAAGGGGCTAACGTGATACTCCATTCGACGTACGGGGCAGTTTCCCGCAGAAAGCGGCGGCTGGTCAGAACATGTTCAGCCAGCACCATTTCAACGCATTATACACTGATAGGCTGTACAACCCTGGATGCACGCTTCCATTCACGAACTACAGCTATAGTGACTACCTAAAGATCAGTGACATTCGAAGCAGGTGTCGAACCAAATGATCAAATTCAAGACGAGATGCGCATATTGCTATGAAAACGAACCGTGACAACATACATATTCTACACGACAAAGCAAGGAAAGGCGCTCCAGTTACTCCAACACCTCCATATTCCCAACAGAGTGGTCCAACGCCCACTTGCGCACCCCCTCGAAATCCCGACAAACATGCTTCGAGTTCAGTTCGGGCCAGGCCAACGGGTCGCCTGGAACCATGTAGAAAGTGAAGAGCCCAATGTCGGCGTTGCACTGGATGTTGAGGCGCAGCACTTCGATGCAATGGTCTATACACGCGTGAGCCAAGCTATATCAATAAATGACATGCTGGGGATGCGCTTACCTGTGTGTGCTTGAAGGGCTTCGCGGCCATGACTGAACTCTCCCCCAAGGGGCTCGTAGTATTCCCTATAAGTGACCCGCCGCAAGAGATTCAGGCAGTGCAGGTGGTGAAAGACTTCCATGCCCACTCGGTACCCTTCCTCTCCAGTGGTCGGGTGGTTGACCTTGAGCGAGGTTTCCGGCATGTCCAACTTTGAGAGGTCGGACTTTGGAATCCATTGGTCACCCACTTTCATGTAGTTGTTAGAGCTGGCTATGACATAGTAGAATGATCGCGCACTCACTATCGTAGGAAATCTCCCTCCATAGTCTGTCCACCTCGGGTCCAGCGCCAACAAAGGGATTGCCCTTGGATGTGATGTTATATCGGACTGGCTTGTATTGCACAGATGTGTCGGCCGGCGCTGCGTAGGCTGTTAGCAATCTCATCTTGCGCATTTCAGATGTACAGCTTACACCAGGCTGAAGTCTGCCGAACGTGATGTAGAGTTGATGACCGCAATAGCAATGTGCTAACCAGCATGCTGCAGGAAGTAAGAAGCAAGGCCGCGTGGACAACCCACAGCCATTTTGACCTGATCCAGCCAGAGGCTGATTCGCGAACTGAAGACTTGTAGTAGAGCTCCGAGTCGCGCGACAAATAGTCTAAGTCATCGACCGCTCGTAGGGTCGACGTAGATTCGGACGACAGACGGCCCGCGTCTTCGCCAGGCAAAGAGACTTGCACAGCGCGATATTGGAAAGCCATAGTGATGCAAAAATAAATAATATGAATGTGATCGTATGCAGTGTTCGATTCGGAAAGATGTTGTTCTGTCTGGAGCTTGCCTTGGAATTCTATTTCGGGAGAGAAGAGAAACTTGAAGAGAATGGGCGGTAGGCTACACTTGAATGCCGCCGAGGCGACAACAAGTAGCCTCAATCCGGTTCGTCTCGAAATTTGAAGTTGATCAAGGTCTCAACCAAAAGATTGACCAACTTTCTACCCGCTAGCTGGGTTATCGACCATGTTCTGACGCCGCCTGAGATCACAGCCGTTTCATCGCGTGTTGTGATGCACGTCTGTAACTTCCTAGCAGTAGCGCCTGAACAAGCCCCCGACCCTGGACTGGGGTAATACCACGATGCCGCCACAACTGAGAACTCTCCAGGAGGCTCAACGCGAGTCTGATCGCCAGTTTCAATTGGCGCTCGCTTGGAATTCTGGCAGAGCAACGAATGAAAGATTTCGTGTTTTGACCGAGTTTTGATGATGCCCTGAGCAGACGTTGCTGCTGCAGAGCGATCCGCCCGATCTGGACTCTCCGCCCGACAGCCCGGTATCCTGCAGACTTATAAGAACATCTGCAGTTCTTGGCCTTTCCGATTCTTTTGAACTCACATCCATCATCTCATCTCTTCACTCTCATCTCCTCTTCTCTTCTCTTCACACCTCAGACTGCCGGTCAGTCTTTCTCTTCTTCTTCCTGTCTTTATTCTTCCTCTCTACTTTACTTTTCTCACATTTTTTCTCATTTCTTCCCATCACCAGTCACACAATCAACACTCTTCACCATGCGTCCCGTTTCAATCACCAACGCCTTGGTGTTTGGCCTCCTTGGCTTGGCCCCCATTGCTGCCAGCCTCTCAGTGCCCGGGTCCACAGACGTCGAGCGTCGATATGTCGTAAGTGACTTCACCAGAAGATGAGGTCATCCTGTGCATGAAATGTCACAAAACTAACTAGAATCCCCAGGGCTCCGGTGCAGCTCTAGCTTCCAAGTTCGTCCGCTCCATCATTGCGGAACTGGAGACTCGCCACCACACCGAGGCCCAGATCGCTGCCAAGGAGGCCGCCGCCGCGAAGAAGAGTGGAAAGAAGCATCAAGCCCGGGAGGCCGATGTTGTTCCTCCGGATGATGAATTCGGATCCTGGGCTGACAAGCGCGCACCTCACCACACCGAGGCCCAGATTGCAGCCAAGGAGGCTGCTGCTGCGAAGAAGGGTGGAAAGAAACACCAGGCTCGCGATGCGGATGTTCCTCCAGATGATGAGTTTGGTTCATGGGCCGACAAGCGCGCACCCCATCATACTGAGGCCCAGATCGCCGCGAAGGAGGCTGCCGCCGCCAAAAAGGGTGGAAAGAAGCATCAAGCTCGTCACCACACTGAGGCCCAGATTGCAGCCAAGGAAGCTGCTGCTGCAAAGAAGGGTGGAAAGAAGCATCAGGCTCGCGAGGCTGATGTGATTCCCCCGGATGACGAGTTCGGTTCATGGGCTGACAAGCGCGCGCCCCATCACACCGAAGCTCAGATCGCTGCCAAGGAGGCTGCTGCACAGAAGAAGGGTGGAAAGAAGCACCAGGCTCGAGAGGCTGACGTGGTCCCTCCGGATGACGAGTTCGGATCCTGGGCGGACAAGCGTGCACCTCATCATACCGAGGCGCAGATTGCGGCCAAGGAGGCTGCCGCTGCTAAGAAGGCCGGAGGCAAGCAGCCCAAGAACAAGTCCAACTGAGTTGCCAAGGAGATCGTCGACTGTGGCTATCCTCAGCATCTTCAACCATGGACATGAGGCAGGAGGATGCAAGCGACGCAGATAAGCAGAGAGATAGATTGCTTTGAAGGGATTAGCTCTCAATCTGTATCCTATCATAGTCGAGTTTTAATCTCAGCGTTTGCATCAATTACCGATATGTTGGTCAAACTATCTTGTTTCATCGACAGACTGATTCTTTCGCTATCGGTGTCATCGCAACTTACTTCAGGATTCCAGCACCAGAACCTAGGTATACCTAGCTGTGCTAGCATTCGCGACCAGCACTCACACAGCCGTATCTTTCATCATCTCCTTCTTCTTCTTCTTCTTCTCCTTCTTGTTTCTAGATCTTCTATGGCAAGTCGTAATAGAGTCTTGTGAAACCCATGTTGCCAGACTATTGGTTCGGTAGGCACGAAAGCTGTCTGTTGTCGTTGGTTATACTTTGTGTGCTGACATGGTTGATCACGTACCCTGGAAATGATCAGACGCGGGAGGCTTTTTGGATTATTGCTTCTCAGGGCGATTTTAACCTCGGTCTAGAATGTTGATCATGAGCGGACGTTATGTCTCTCCATTTGCTCTTGAAGCCACATAGCTCAAAGGAACCAGCGGGCAATACAGAGATGATCCGTCGAGTAAAGGCAAAGTTCAAGGAGAAGTTCATTTCGTGAGCATAACAGAAATGCTGAGTGGCTGCATCCGCTATAGGCTGAATGGCGGCCTGACTAAGCACATACGACCATAGGTAGTGGAGAGCTCGGGGTCCCGTCCGCTCCCCCATAGATAAGCCACTAACCGGCAGATTAGTAGTTGGGTGGGTGACCACCAGCGAACACCGGCTGTTGTATGTTTTTGTTCTTTTTTTGTTCTTTTTTGGTTCCTGTTCTTGTGCCCTTTCATTGCTATCTGAAAGGTCCGTGTCTTCAATTTCCCAAGCAGTAGGTGAATTGTCAGAGAGCTGTTCATGAGACAGTGCTCTGCCTGTTGATCTGAATTGCTATAGGGAACTTGGAATACAGGGTGGACTACGCTTAGAGCTGCAGACATCTGATACGCATAGACATCTTGATAGAGTGCTGACTCCGAATTGCTGGAAAATCTGCAGTTGCCGTTGGTCCAATCCAGTTGCAGAAGCTCGTAAGACTTGCATTTACGTGCGTAGAATGATCGGGGTATGTGCATCTTGCTGCTCTGTTTGTATGACTGGCATTCGGCACTGCAATAAGGGGAGCGCACACTTTACCTAGGTACTGTAGCTTCATGGGCAGATCATGCGTTATCGACATGGTTCTTACAACTCCAAATCAAATCTTGTGAGAATACATAATCTGCAAGACATATTTTTTTTTCAAATAAACGGCAAGGCTTTGTCTTCGTTTCCCTGCTTCCCATTGGGGCCGGCTGTTGAGAAGCGGGTAGCGGCAACACCATGGCTCCAGATGTTCACGCCATATTTAGTTCGCCTCGGCGCGTACGATCAACCGCATCAAAACCAAGCCTACAGAATCATGCCATCGAAATACAGGAAAATCAGTCCGTTGAACCGTCTTTATAATGTTAACAGTTGCCGTTTGCTGCGACGCATTTCCCGAGCCCGTCTAACCCAAAAGTGTGGCATCCCCCTTGCCGCGGCCCAATCGCAAGGCTCGCCGCCGGATTCCTCACAATGCAGACATCTAACGCCATCGCGAGGGCCCCGGTTTAGTCTCACACAACGTTATCTTCGAACCCCCCGGAAAAGCGGGATCATCGTGGGGATTCTTCCTCATGGCGGAACTTGGGAAAAGAACCGCTTCCTATCAGGTATCAGATTATGATAATCATCCCCTGTTCGTATGCGTGTATTGTATAGTGGTTGGGCTGATGATAATAGACTCTCATCTTGATACGATATCCCCTGCATGCAACCTCGGGCAAGGCCACGGCTAGACTACTACTCTGTATCTACAGTACACAAGCATCATGGTCACGCAACTCTGCATCCGGCCAAGAGAGCCAATGGCAGCTCCTCCTGTCCGTGACAAAGCCGTTGATCCCAGCAATGATGTGATTGCTCTCAACCATCGCGACACCCCCGAACATCGCAGTCTTCTGCAAAACGACGTAGCTGCAGAGACTTCTCCCACCCGTTCCAGGGCCTCGGGCTATCTGCAACCTCTGATGGTGTAATAGATGCCCCGACAACGCGGTAACGTCTGCCGGCTCGTCGCCAATATATAAGATGCAAATGCCCGCTGCTTCTGGGACAGATTCGGGAGCTTGAACCAGGGCTTCTGCGATACCACGTCAAGCTCAGCAGCAAGTTGAATCTCGCCGCCATGTCGCACAGCGTGGTGCCAGCGCCACAAGATGGCAAGGAAGGAATCCCCGACGAGAAAGCCGTCTTCACGTCCCAGGAGTCGTCGGTAACAGGCGAGGTTCCGGAACGTAAGGACGAGGCGTTTGGGTCGACAAAGGACCATCCCTTTGCTGACCCGGCCATGGCTGCGCACTGGCGTGGCGTGTATGAGAAGGCGAATTATGAAAACCGGCACAGGTTCGATCCGGAGTTTACGTGGACGGCGGAGGAGGAGAAGAGACTGGTCAGAAAGGTATGTTGCTGCTGGGTGGATTTGGGGTTTCCGCTGGGTTTGGATGCTAACTTCTGAAAGATTGACCTCAGGATCATGCTGTGGGCTTGGATCATGTTTTGCGCTCTCGACCTTCATCGACGAAACATCAACCGTGCCATCTCAGACAACATGGTAGGGAAATAATCAACGGCCACTCTGACACCATGAGCTTTGACTAACACGCTCCAGCTTCCCGAGGTTGGCATGAACACAAACGACTTCAACTACGGGCAAACGGTGAGATATCCATTGAATCAGATTTATCGAATTTGATCAGTCATACTAACTTCCGTTCTGTCCAGATCTTCCTCGTCACGTTCCTCGCCGCCGAGCTGCCCAGCGGTCTGATAAGCAAACGAGTCGGTGCCGATGTCTGGATCCCGTTCATCATGATGAGCTGGTCCCTCATCGCAGGCAGCCAAGCGTTCATCCATAACAGATCAGCCTTTTTTGCTATCAAGGCTCTTCTTGGCCTCTTCATGGGCGGCTTCATTCCGTTCGTAACCCTATTCCCGTACAATCTGAAGGAACGCGGATAGCTAACACAATGCAGTGATATCGTGCTCTGGCTCACATACTTTTACAAGTCAAACGAACTTCCCGTCCGACTGGCCTGGTTCTGGACTGCCCTGAGTACCGTCAACATTGTCGGCTCACTGATTGCTTCTGGCGTTCTCCAGATGAGAGGAATCGCAGGCTGGGGTGGCTGGCGATGGCTGTAAGCAATTTGAACCTCAATTTCTGATCGTAATCTCCTTTCTAACACCTGATCCAGATTCCTCATCGAAGGCATCCTGACCCTCATCATCGGCACCTTCTCATGGGTCCTCATGCCCCCTGGCCCGTGCCAAACGCGAAACTGGTTCCGCGGCAAAGACGGCTGGTTCACCGAGCGTGAGGAGTCCATCATGGTCAACCGGCTCTTGCGCGATGACCCCAGCAAAGGAGACATGAACAACCGGTAAGTACTGGACATAAAAACACCAGCTACATGTACTAGGCGCACAAACTCACAATGCCACAGACAAGCCGTCGGCCCAGTCCTTCTCCTTAAAGTCCTCAAAGACTGGGAGCAGTGGCCGCTCTACCTCCTCGGCCTCCTCGTCTACATCCCGCCCGCCCCGCCGAGCACATATCTGTCGTACATCCTCCGCAACATTGGCTTCTCCGTGTTCAAGGCGAACCTGCTCACCATCCCGTCTCAATTCCTCTTCGCAGTCAACCTCGTCATCATATCCTGGGTCTCGGAGCGCTTCAAGGAACGCGCAATCATCTCGTCGATTTCCAACATCTGGATTTTCCCATGGCTCGTCGCTCTGGTGACTCTTGATGCCGAATCATCACCGTGGATACGATATGCCCTTTTGACGGGCCTACTCAGTTATCCATATTGCCACGCCATCGTCGTCAGCTGGAACGCAAAGAACAGCAACGCGGTCCGGACGAGAGCCGTCAGCGCTGCCCTGTACAACATGTTTGTGCAGAGCGGCAACATCATCTCGTCCAACATCTACCGAGACGACGACCAGCCTCTATACAGACGAGGCAACAGGATCCTGCTGGCTATCAACTGCTTCAACATTGTCCTCTTCTACGCGGTCAAGGTGTTTTATATCTGGCGGAACAAGGTTAGGGAGAGGAAGTGGAACGCCATGACGAAGGAGGAGCAAGAGGACTATTCGCTCAATACCAAGGATGAGGGCATGAAGCGTCTCGACTTTAGATTTGTGCACTAGGCATATGTTGGGTAGGCAGTCAGATGTCCTTTGAGGCGTAGTGCTCGGGACAGTGGACTCTTTCAAGAGTCTCGCCAACATGGACTCCCTTGATTACTCCTCCTTCAGACTTTTCTTTTGATGAATGATCGGTGTGTCTTTATTCACCGACTCAAAAAGTATCTAGCCATAGACGTAGCACGGTTTCTGGGTAGGACGATACCACGTTGGAGGGGCCAATATGCTTCTATGGTCCTGCTGATGCTGCCGAGATCGTCGGACGTTGAGCCACATCGACCAACAGAGTCGCCGGAAGATCTTGGGGAAGCCTGCCTCTCTCTTCAACAGCCATCCAAACCGCATAATCCATCACTTATACAACCGTCATAGCCGTCGTGTAGAAGCTGTGGCGTAGGCATAAACCACTTGAGGTCACCATCTATAACATGCATCCTCAGTAGCATGCTTCTCATGATCCAGCAATAGCTTCATGTATAGAAATATGAGACGCAGTCTTCAACCCATCACGTGACAGGTCTGGTGGTCTAGTGGTATGATTCTCGCTTAGGGAAAACCCAAAGTTGATTCTGCGAGAGGTCCCGGGTTCAATCCCCGGCCAGACCCTTCTTTTTCCTGCCCATATCGACGATCTCTTTTTTCTTCTTTTGCCTCCCAACCGTTGGACTCATCTTGATGAGCTTGTTACCGTCCGGCAGACAGACATCAACATCCTCTCATTGGTCTGGTGGTCTAGTGGTATGATTCTCGCTTAGGGACAACCCTACAGCTTGTTTGCGAGAGGTCCCGGGTTCAATCCCCGGCCAGACCCTGTTGGACTTCGAGTCCATTCTTTTTGGAGATCCGAAGACCAGTAGAACTACGGTGTATGTATGCTTCTTTCTTTTTGGACAAATTGATTGATATATTACTTCGCTACCTTACTGACCGCTAGCAGATTCCAGGTGAAGCGGGCATCCAACCCCTCCAACTGAAACCGCCGCATGTCTGCGAGAAGCTCATGAAGCCATCACGACTGTGGATCGAGAATCCTCCTACTTGGTCTGCCCGTTGCCTGTCATCAGTGCAATCCATTGAGGATCACTCGGATCCAATCCCGCGCCCAAGCCCCTTCGACAAGTGAAAATCACTCTCATAAACAGGCCCTCCCTAACGTCTATGGTGCACTCTACATCTACGTCGCAGATGCGACAAGCGGTCCTACGGATATAAGGGCCAGTCCGATCAACCCACCTCTCCATTGGATGTGATGGGCATCGGGGCGGTCTGGCGGTCACCCATGCTTGCACCTCTTGATGGCCATTCTTCTTCCCAAATGTCGGCTCAGAGACACTGATGCTCTGGTGGGGGCATGCGATGTAGTGCTCCAGCGAGCCTCTATGCATTTGGCTTGTGACTCGACATCTCTGTTCGAAGCTGCCGTTGCGGAAGTAGATGTGGGAGAACCAGTCGAATCGGGCTTTCGTATCGGTGAGAATGTTCCCTTTGTTGGACAGCTCCGGCACGAAGACCCGGACGTTCGGAGAGGTGAGCGTGCGACGGGCGCTGGCCAGCTTGTCGAATGAAAGATGGTCGCCCACAGACCAATGCAATGGCAAGAGAGGAAGCTTGGGGTCGAGGCAGGGCGAGGGCAGGACGCTGGCTGGGGGCTCGTCGTGCAGCTCTTCGCCATGGGCCTCTTCGCACAACGTACTCGAGTCGAGCCACGATTGGACGGGATTGTGACGAGTAGCAGTATGCCGTCTCGTTGACTGTAGTGGAAGCACCCGGAACGAATCATGTTCGGTGTGACAGCACTGACGAGAGTTGCAGGCGCATGGTGCCATGTATTTCGACTTGAGGTCAGCAACCGCCTCCTTGGAGGTCGTGTCTGACAGCGGTTTCTCCATAGGCTTTTCCGTCTGAAACTCCTCCTTTGAGGTCGTGTTTAACAGCGGTTTCTCCACAGGCTTTTTTGTCCGAGTTGCAGAAGCCTTGGAACGGCTCTTCGGTAGCCATTTCATGACAAAGTATCCTCCGGCGGCGCCCATGGTGATTTGAATAGCTGCGGATTAGATGTGGTGGAGAGGAGATGCTGTGGATGGAACTGAGCATAAGCTGTACTAGAGCGGGATAATGAATTATAGCTGAACAATGAAAGCGACTTGTTTTGAAGAACGACCATTTTGGGGAGAATATGGAGTTCAAGGCAAGTAGGATCTTGACGAAGGTTGGAGGGCAGCGTCTTATATAAGGCGCTCCTGTGTCGTTTGGCTTGTGAAACGGGCGTCATCATGCGCTGAGTGAAGGTCTCATGCGGACAAGCCACGGAGGGCTAATATGAAAACGAACCAGTGACGGTAGAAAGTGCAGAGTTTAAAAGCTGTTTGTCCTCCTTCTTGGGTAATGTACGTCGTCCTGCTCGAGATGAGGCCCATCAGACCTGGCCTATGAGCACCTAGATGGTTCACCACTTCCCGGCCAACCAGGCCAGCTACGCCTGGTAGCCTTGTTTTGATGCTTCTGCAATGCCACGGTTACTCTCTCAGGGGCCAGGCGTGTAAGTTCAGAGTCGACGTCCTCAAACTGAATGAGTCTTGTAGAGAGAAGCTGTGTTCAAAGTAGCAAACTCAATTGGCGCCACTCTGGCTGCTGGATCGTCCGGGTGTAACAGATGGCTTGTCTGTGGGATTAAGAAACGATGGCGACAAGGTGAAAAAATTACCACCATTGATTCATAATAGATCTATGGATTGGCATTCCGACAGCCTCAAGTTTGAGCATGCAGGGGCTGAACGCGTTTCGGAAATCGTGCAATATACACAGCAGACCTACCTGGGCAGTGCGGCAACTCAGCAACAATACCATTGTTGAGCGGCCACGGTCTATTCTCGCGACTGACACTGCAAGGCATGGAAGCTGCTCAAAAGAATGCTCTACAGCATCTCAAGCAAGGACACCACTAGACCACCGCATCAGCTTCCCCTCGGTGCTCTTCATCCATATCGAAGACGTTAGACGATGGTGCCAATAGAAGCGTGCTGGTGAAACCGCTAAAGCCTCTGGGAGTTATCTATTCAGAGACAGACTGTCAGAAGCTATTAAGATTGTCAAGGGATCAGCTGTTGTAGCTTGTCCTGAGCATGTCTGTCACCATCGCAGATGCTCGTGCTCGCGAATGGCACGTAACTTCCACACCACCGCCCACAGCCTCGACCATCTTTCGCCGTGATTGCTCCAAGGAGAGTCCGTCAAAGAAATGGTCTCGTCATGATTTGTTTGCCAGTTAAATCCAGGGACGTGGCGAGGCGTAGATACATGTAGTAGTAGGTAGTTTGTGCTTTGAGGTACGATACTATGTAAACCAGAGTCACGTGCGCTGCGATACCCATACGTCATGGCAAAGAAAGTCGAGCGGTCGCGAAAGATGAGAGGCTGCTGACCTAAAGAAAAGTAAACAAACAAGCAAAGAATCTCAAACACTTGAACAAAGGCGCAACCAGATCGAGCCCGGCGGAGTATCCGTCTCCTTTCCCTCTCCCTCTCTTGGCTACAATTGTAACTGGAATACATCATCAAATTGGCCAAGAATGCAGTCCATCATCTCCGCCTTTCCTCTCTTCACTCCCAGCAAGCGGGCCAGGGCCTCACCACGAACTTCCCTTGGCACATCTCCCAGCATTGCCGGCCCAGTCTCACCGGGGATGAAACTGAAAAAGAACACACCTGGATCAACGAGACGACAGTCGCTTGCCAGGAGGCTCACGAATGAGGAAACGTCTCTACAGAGGGAGGATGGAGACAGTGGCGCGGCTCACCAGGCGAATGACACAGTGGGAGACTCAGTGCAGCTGGAACAACATGAGGTGGTGTCGGCATCGACGCCTCGCGCAGCATCAAGGGCGACGAATGTGGTAGAGACCTACTCAACAAGATCAGTGATACGGGCTAGACGCATCTCGGAGATTTTACGCCGGGCCGACATAGGAGAGGAGGAGACCGGGGAGACTGAGGAACCGCAACATGAACAAGAGGAGGATACAATGCAAGAGGAAGGAGACGCGAATGAAGAAGTAGAAGAAGAAGAAGATGAGGAAAGTGATGAAGAACAATACGGCTTTGAAGGCTTCGTCGGACATCGCTGGGTCGGCGACTCCATCGAAATCCAGGTGCAATGGGACGGCGGCGAGACCACCTGGGAGCCCGAAGCCAATCTGCACCGCGATTGCCCCAAGGCCCTCTTTGAGTACTGGCGCTCACATCAAGGCCGGCCCAAGAACCCGAGAGACCCGGAGATGTACGAGGTATATTCCATCATCAAGCACAACAGAAACCGGAGCAGGTTGCTGGTCGAATGGGTCGGATTCGAGCGTTCAGAGGCGACATGGGTGTCGCGCAAAGTACTTGAGGAGACTGCAAAGGATGTTGTTGATGCCTACTTTGGCAGCATCACGACGAAGAGGAGGAAGAAGAGAGGTAGAATGTGAGGCAGAGGGTAGGTTTCTTCACTTGCATTGTATATGTAGCATGTATGTAAGCGTGACAATGGCATGGGACAAGGGAGGCCTGAAAAGGAATGACTCTAGACACTATATTATTTCATGAGCCGTAGGCATGCAACAGATGCTTGTTGTAAATGGCAATGAGGCCATTATCTGGGATTATCAACGTGCTCGGGTCTCCATGTGAATGCAAGATGCCTGAAATACTGCAGAGATGGCTTCCGGTACCACCTGTAGGTGTTCCAGCAAAATGATACAGCAAGTGTCAGATTCAGGCCGCGTCTGCATCCTTGCTTATGTCCAGTACTACTCAGTATGCTCACTTATGATGGTGATGAGCCAGGGTGCCGCTGGGCAAACACTGGGCTTTGAAGGTCAGGTCCGCATTTTGAACAGAGATAACTAGTGCTCTTCGCCCTCGCCAAACACGTTATTTCCGTCTCGCCGTGGTTCCGAGGAGGGCTGGCAAAGGTGCAACGTTGTCGACAACAGAAATACCGGCGGTGGTGTTGGCGGTGGTGGACCAACGAAACAATGTCGGGGCCATCGCAGATTTCGGATTCCGTGGAAAAAAGTTTGGCCTGGGGCGATGCCGGTCACAAGGTCCTTGGGCGTGAATGTGGTCACCAAGGTGGGCTGGCATATGCATCAAAGAATGCCAATACGCCCCAGAGGTTGATCGAGTCTAAGGGTAAGCGGTTTCCGTGCTTGTCCGAGGCAAGATGCAATGCTGGACACGCTCAGTCGTCAGGCAATTTCTCTTCAACATGAGCGACCTTTTCGCGGAAGCAGTACCCAAGAATCTGTGATATGAGGTGGCAGGTCGGTGGTACTGCCAGGTCCTGCGAATATTTCCCAACGCAGGTTGCGTAGTTTTGCGTCTGTGTGGCTGATGGACGATTGACAATCCAGATCCTCCCTGTGGTTCGCCAGGCGACAGAGCTGCTTTGCTTTCGTCTTTGGCAATGGCGCGTGCTGGGCTCGTGGGCAATGTATTCAGTTGGTAAACTATGTGGCCCACAATGTCCGTGGTGTAGGTCCCGGTCAGGACGGGAGGTTCTGGTCTGCTGAGGGGACGACCCTACCCTTACTCTTCCTCTTGTTTCTGCTGTCCAGACGGCCGCCGTCGCGCCGCGGTCGTCGCGGGTGTGTCGAGAGCATCGACGGTCCACCCAAAGCCAGGCCAGGGTCTAGATCCCGCCGAAGACCGTCGTGATGCCGGCCATGATGGCCACAATGGCGACAGTCCACACGATCCACGCGGGAAGCACGTTCGCCCCAGCACAGACAACAGTTATCGTCGTCGTCGTCGTCATCTCCCCCCTCTCGCTGTCGTTCTCCCTCGTCAGAAGCAGCAGAAATAACAACAGCAGCAGCAACAGCAGCAACAGCAGCAACAGCAGCAACAGCAGCAACAGCAGCAACAGCAGCAACAGCAGCAATAGCAGCAATAGCAGCAATAGCAGCAACAGCAAGAAGAAGAACCAGAAGTGATGCTGTCCTAACGTGTCCTTATTTTGCCTGGCCATTGACTTATGGGCAAGGCAAGAGCGATGAGACGAGTCCAAGGTCCGATACCGAAATGGGAGTGAAAGCACAGCCTTACCTTCCCACCTTCCCACCTTCCCACGAATAGCCAGTGAGACGGACAGATTCCATTCGTCTTCGCGTAGACTTACGAGGACTTCAAGCAAGATAAGGTCCATGACGTCCACGGCAAAGGCGTCGTCGAACCTTGCAGAAAAAAGGGCGTGCAACATGACCAAAGAAAAGACCGCGGAGAGCATCAACCCGTCGTCTTTGGCCAGCGCTTCATTCCCTTGCGCCAGCACCCACGAGACAGTGGCAAACCATGTCGTCTGGCGCGACTGTCGAAAGCCCTCAGCTTGGGGTGAAGGTCGGCAGGCAAGGGACGCTCAGGGGTACCTTATGCGACGCGGCTTGCAGCTGGACGGAATGTGTCTCCATCCTTGTAAAATATGCTCCAGTCGGCCAGTCGCTCTCCAATAGATAGTAGATGACAGTCAAATAAGAAGCCACGCAATCAAGGACTGAGCAGATATCGCGCATCGCGCTCGGCAAGGATCCTGCAGTACTCCAGTGGCCACTCCGTATATATTTGATATGACAGGGGAAGCCTCTGTGCCAGATCCTTTGCCCACTTGATGATGACAAACTTTCTGCCAGGGTATTCTGGCTCTTCGGACTTGGCGAGACAGGTATTGCCAAGCACGTAGTCGAGGAGAAACATGTGGATGATGAGAAGATGGCCCGTGTAGTTTTCGCTGTCCACAAAGGCCATGAAGTCTTGGTTGCTAAAGGTGGCGGGCATTACGAACAAGGTGACAAACTCTCTCCAGGCTGTATACGGCTTGTCAGTAAGAAGACGATGAGACATGAGATTTCCTCGTCGTACCAGCTAGACACGATGTGCGCAGATTGTCGACACATCTGACCAGGCAATCGCAGTATGCCACCTCATTGGGCGTCTGGCACAATGGCCTCAGCCGAAGAGCAGAGGCCGCAAACCCTTGGATGACTTCGTAGTTCCGCGGCTGTTCGCAGATGAGCCTCTCCAGGGACCGGTCATGCTCCAGCGGCGTGAAGTACTTGAAGATGGACATTTCGTAGTTGGTGATGATGGTCGACGCGACCAAGTTGCCGCCCCGCGTCGTCGTGATGTAGTCAATCATGCTGTCCGGCATAAGAGAGGACTGGGCGACGAGGCATATCACCGCCGCCATGACGGCATCCGCATCCGCGGGCTTCGTCGGGGGATGATCGAGCTGCTGGTTGACGAGCTTCATGGCCGTGACGCGGTGCTGCAGCGCCTGCGACGTGTAGTCGACATTGCCGTGCTGAGACAGATGGGAGGCTCCGAGGCCCAGGACAGCGTGTGCGAGATAGTCGTACTACGCCCGTCACACATACCGCACGCCCTTTGGTGTTAGTCATGCATGCAAGATGACGATAGGGCTGAACGAGGCGCCATCTTCGAGTTCGAAGGCGGATGGGATCTCACCTGGTGTGACATTGCGGCCGCGTCCATCCATACATCCTTGCCCTTCAACGGCAGCGTGGGGAAGGCCGCCAGGAGGAATTGGTGATAGAAGCGCAAGTCTTCCAGTGCGATACTCGACAGGGCAGCACGCGGGGGAAGCGAGGAGGAAGACGAGGAAGACGACGAGGATGAAGAAGAGAAGAATGCCGATGATGACGATGATGGTGTTGACGAGGGAGCCGGCGTCGGATAGCTGCAGTTGAGGCCGAGGCGGCAGCACGGCGAGCAGAACGGGCGGACCTCGTTGCATTTGACTCGCCTCCTCTTGCAGTTGAAGCATCCCAGCCGCGACTTGAAGTGGCCCCGCCGACTAAGCGGCTTGCCGGGCTTGCGGACCACGGCAGTGGACGAGGCTTGTTCCGACGACGGCGAGTCGTGTAAGTCGACGGACGAATCATCCGACGGATTGGGACTCCTGCTGTGCTGCGGCTGAGGCATGGTGAGGCGTGTATTGAGCAGTTGAATCCCTTTATGAGAATAGTTTGAAGATGGAGGAGATACGATGAGGAAGAAAAGACAAGAAGAAGAAGAGTTTGCGCAAGGACAATGAGTGGCGGAGGTGGTGGAATGGGCGAGTGAGTGAGTCTCCTCTGGAACTATCGCGGCTCAAGAGGCTGAATCGGACTTTTGCTGAGCGCCAAGCGCACACGACGCATCACGCCGTAGTCGCAATTGATGCTCTTAGAAACGCCTTGCGCGTCTTTAAGGCTCTGGGATTTAAGGAAAGGCGCAGCTTAGTGTTTCTGTCTCTGCCCCCTTCTGGGAATCTGTTCTTGTCTTACGGCGCGAGGAGCGGCGTCGCGTATACATGCCAGTTAGGACTTTGGCGACGGCTGATTCACGTGATGGAGGCCGATGCCTTACAGGTGTAGCTCTGGTATCCCCTCCTTGATGAGGATGAAGGGATCTGATAGGTGGGATTTAGACAGGGGCAGTGTTGGTGTGTCGTGGTCGATTCTTGGGTTACCGGGAATCTGTGCTAGGGATGCGCAAATGTCCAGAACGCGCACAAATGTGCCGTTTACTAGGTAGATAGTTCGGCTTCATCCTACAGTAGGTAGATGTAATTGTATGTGTACCGGGCATTTGCGACTGGTGGTCTCCATTTGAGAAGGAAGCTGGACGATATCCCAACTTAGCTGACCAGCATCTCGAGATCTCATCTGTATATTCCATTCGAATAGAGGAGTAACTGGAAGAGCATAGCTCTAGTAGCAGAACGTATCAGTATTTCTGATTATTCTGGATGGAAGCCTCACGACAAGATTGTGGACCGGGCCGACGTCAGCCACGCAATGCCGAACCGAGTCTGGGCTCCGCGTTCCGCTTGCGGCCCGGGCCGAAGGGGCAAGGGCCCGCATACTTGAGATCTGCGGCGGTCGATGGGACGAGATGCGTAAGAGGGTATGATGGGGTTGCCGAGGGGTTTGCATGTGTGGTGCTGGATGGGTTGGGGATGGAGTTGAGATTCCGAGGATTCAAAAGGCATGATGGCAAAGAGGAGAACCTAGACATGTATTGTATCCTTCTGGCATATGTAATCCAAGTCTTTCGCTAATGCTGTCCTCACTTTCAACGCAAATCTGCACTGCATCCATCTGCACATCCCTCGTTGCTGCATGCAAGCGCCGTACTTTCTCAGAGGAAGGCATCGGCGTCTCACATGGACCTACCGACTCTGTACGTAGAACATTGCGACTCGGAGCATCGAACCATGAAAATAGAAGCTGCTGTCTCTCAAAGGCCACCCGTTTCCCCGCTCTATGCAGGCTTGCTATGCGCTGAGCTCAGCTGCAGCGGTTCAGAGCTGAGATGGAGTGCTGGCCTGTTACTGGTCAAAACCCTTGAATCGAAACACGCAATGCCGATGCAGAGAAAGGACAAGAGCCAGTAGATAACGGGCTGTGCGTTGGGTCACTATCAAAGGCACAGCCTCACCGTCCATCAGGTACTATCTGCCCAATTTTCGTCTTTGTGCTGTGTCTGCCAAGGCAGGGCACACTTTCCTCGAGAGCCTGCGCCTCTTTATCAAACGACTTTACCTTCTGCATCGACACAGCAACGAGGCATCACTTTTGACATCATCATTGTCCACCAAAGATGGCTAAGCAGGTGCGAGGCGTTCATCTCCGACAAGTCAACAGCACCGACGAAACCGATGGCGAACCCGACGTCGATATCATTGCCATCCATGGCCTGGACACGAAATCGCCCGACACGTGGACATGGCGGTCCAAAGACGGCGACAAGCCTGATGTCAACTGGCTGTCCGATCCAGACATGCTCCCGGCCAGATTGAAAAGAGTTCGCATCTTTACTTGTGACTGGCCGGCGGACCTGCTTCAAGACTCGAGCTCGGTCCCGTGGACAGTTGGGGAGTTTGCGCGCCGCTTGCTTGCTGGCATTCTCGACATGCGACTTGCTTCGGCAGCAGATGCTAAAAGTCGAGGCCGACCGATTATCTTCATCGCATCATGCCTCGGTGGCATCATCCTGGTGAAGGCCCTCGTCGTGGCTGACAGACCTGAAAGCGACTACCACGCCATCCGAAAGGCCACGCGCGGCGTCGTCTTTCTCGCCACACCGTTCAGAGGCACCTCGTTCCAAGATATAGCGGTTTGGGTGGAACCAATGCTCAAAACATGGGCTTCGCTGCGAAATCGATCGGTGGCCCAGCTGCTTGATAGCGTGAAGGGGTCAACGTACGATCTTGAACAGCTTGTCCGCACATTCACTCGAGCCTGCCAGAATGCAGATTATCCTTTCAAGATACAAACGTTCTACGAAACTCGCGAAACGATTCTTCAGAGCAAAGTTTTGCCGGTGGTTCTTCTGCCGTGGCTTGGCCAGTCGAAGCTCGTACGTTACCATGGACACTGCTTGACGCATTGTTTCTCTTTGGCTCATGAGTCCTAACTCGTCATAGCTGGTTGATCGTAGCTCAGCCACTCTAGATATCGACTCGGATCCACTGCCACTCGAACGACGCCATGTGATGATGAACAAGTTCTGCGGGCCTCAAGATGCCGACTACAAGGTTGTAGCTGGAAGACTTGATGCGCTCCTTCAGATGGCTCGGAATGGACCTCTGCAGCAGGCGGACGTCTGGATTCGGGAGAAGCATTACACTGCGGACCGGCTGCAGATCCAACGACTGTCTGGCCAGCGACTCCCAATGGATCAGTGTTACATCAATCTCGTCATCGTGGAGCGATCTGGAGGACTGCCCGGGAACTCTACCTCGGCTCAGTCATCTCCATTTTCAGTTCTCGCTCGACAGAAAGTTGAAGCCCCAAACCAAGAGAGTCAAGTCGAGCTGGCAACACTGTTCAACAAACGCAGCAGACGTGATAGGGGCCTCATGTATCCGAGAAGAATCTTTATCCAAGGTCGAGCGGGGGTTGGAAAGACTACTCTGTGCAAGAAGATTGTTCATGAGTTCCAGCGAGGGACATGGACCGAATGGAACAAGTTGTTCGATCGCATTCTTTGGGTGCCGCTGAGAAATCTGAAGCTAGAGGAAAGGAAAAGACCAGGATACAACTACGAATGCCTCTTTGGCGACGAGTATTTTTCTCTGCCCGAGAGCAGGCCGAAGCTTGCTCGAGAAATGGCGAAGGCATTGGCGACTGGAGATAGCAAGACTCTCTTCCTTCTAGATGGGTTGGACGAAGTGTCACAGTTCCTGGTTGGCGAAGGCTCAATGGCATGCTTCCTCCAAGACCTTTTGAAGCAGCCAAACGTCATCATCACATCTCGGCCATCTGCCAAGTCTCCACCTCGTATGGACCTGGAGCTTGAGACAATAGGATTCTACGACGAGCAGGTGGAGGCTTACCTGAATGCCGACCCTGGAATAGAGCCAAAAGTCAACGAGGTCAAGTCCTTCCTTCAGCGACATTGGTTACTAAAGGGTCTTGTACGCATCCCGGTTCAGCTAGATGCACTCTGTTACACATGGGATGATTTTGACACCGGAACATCTCCAGAGACGATGACGGCAATATACCAATCGATCGAGCAGAAGTTGTGGAGGAAGGATGCCGTGAGATTGTGGCGGATGAACGAAGACGAGGCCGAGTCGGCCCATTGTACCGAAATTGAGGACAAAGTCGAGCCTGAAGTCAAGCTTCTCGAATACCTTGCCTTTTCCGGGTTGTACAGCGATGTCTTGGACTTCACTTTATCACATCGAGAAAAGGTTGCCAAAGCATGGCGATCTTCCAGCAAGGCCCATGCACTTGTGCTCCCACTTGACGACACCCTCGGTCGGCTTTCTTTTCTGCGCTCATCTGACTCTTCGACACGGTCCAAAGATAGGAGCTATCACTTTATCCATTTGACCTTTCAGGAGTACTTTGCTGCTCGCTATTTTGTCCGGTATTGGTCATCCCAACAATCGACGTGTGTGCTTGAACTTGGCACACAACAAGACGCGACCATGGCCAAGGCATTCGACCCGGATAGCTTCCTTCAAAGCGAGAAGTACAACGCACGATATGACGTTTTTTGGCGCTTCGTCACCGGCTTACTACATGCTCAGCTCGGCGGGAACGACTTGTGCCGCTTCTTCTACATGATCGAGGATCAGCCGCGAGACCTCCTCGGTCCAGTACATCAACGCTTGATCATGCACTGCTTAAGCGAGGTGCCATCTTCAGATGACAGCAAATCTTTTGCCTTTCTTCGAGAGACGCTGGAGCATCAACTTTCGCGATGGCTAGAATTTGCATGCACTTGCAAAACAACTGGTCAGGAACTGTTGCTAAAGGACTCGGTGGCGGCGCGATTAGTTGAGGAAGTTGAGTTTCCCGAGCGAAGCTTGAACAATGTCCTACAGCGAGCGTCTGAAACCGTCAGGAAAAGAGTAGTGAGCGTGCTGAGCGATTGCTCATGGGTCGTGAGATCTAGACTGCCACGGGGCACGATCGAGTTGATGAGCCCCTGGATTGTGTGTGAGGGCACTGGCCCCAACCTAAAGCATGAAGTCCTTGGGATACTCTATCAACAGGACGAATTACCAGTCGAAACACTCAGGGCTCTGGTCAGCTGCATCGATGATGGTAACGAGCACATCCGAAGCTTCGCGATAAGACTACTGGGCGCGCGGCGAACTTTACCTGAAGAGATCCGGCATACTCTAGCGACACGAGTGAAACAAAGGGACTCTAGGCATCTCCCTCAAGGAGCGCTAATCGCACTGGCTGGTCTGCCATTTGAGTACGCGATTGACACTACAGTGGCCGAGCTTCATGATCCCGATGATGAAATCCGTCGACGTGCTTTACAGTCGCTTCAGGGCCCTTTGGTAATTGACGCATACGTCATCCAGGCTGTGGCCGCATGCCTTGAAGACGACGATTCAGACATTCGACTCAGAGCATTAAAAGTACTCACGTCTCAGAAAGACAAACTGCCAGAAGACATCATTCGGGCTGTAGCAGAACGCCTTGGGAATGAACATGAGTTGTTTTGTCGACAGGAAGCAGTTGGAATACTTGTGTGGCAAAAGATACTGTCGGAAGATGTTCTCAAATGCATAACAGCACATTTGCAAGCCTACAATAAGGATACACGACTTGCAGCATTGAGCGTGCTCAAAAACACATTTACTGTGTCGAGGGATGTGACAGAAACTATAGCAGCCTCGGTAGCAGCCTTGGTAGCAGCTCGAACGGATATACTTCAGAGTGTCCTAGATTCATGGTTACTCCGATTCTCGTCGAGTCTGCAGGAGACGATGTTGCATACCGCAGTGCACTGGCTTTCAGACTCGAATAGCCACAATCAATCAGTTGGGTTCCGTCTGCTCAATGCGTCGTCCACTTTACCTGGAGACATCATTGTAGCCATGGCAAAAATACTCCAGACCCATGGCGAGGCTACCAAGTTAAAGATACTGCATTTCTTCGCCAGACAAAGTGGACTACCAGCAGATGTTCTTCAAATGGTATCAGCACAGCTCAGGCATCAAAGCAAGCGTGTCATAAAAGGGGCGCTGAAGGTGCTAACATTTGCTTGGCATGACACAACTCAAGACTTGCCTTTTGATCTTCTTCGGGCTGTTGTGGCACACCTGACGGATGAAGACAATGGAATCCAATGCAAAGTGCTAGAGGCACTCTCAGGACCGTCAAGGCTGCCCGACGACATCCTAAGTGCAATAGCAAGTCGGTTCAAGGACCCAGACCAGCATACAAATACTAGATGCGCTGCTCTATCAGCACTGAGGAATCAGCCACAACTACCTACAGATGTCGTCATCGGAATCGCGGAACAGTGGCAAGATAGAAACGAAGCTGTTCGAAAGCAAGCGATGCTCACACTCGGACACCAAGCAATCGTATCTCAAGGCTCACTGAAAATTCTCGCGGCACACTTAAGTGATCAAGATGAAGACGTTGGTGACGCAGCAGCACGAGCACTCCGCAATCGATCATTGCCTGCAGACATTTTAGGTGCGATGGCGGCACGGCTCGCAGACCCATCCCGTCTCATCAGGAGCGCCGCTCTAGAGGCACTGCGAGACAAGCGAATCTTGCCTAAAGAAACTGTCGATGCAATGATATGCAGACTATTCAGTCAAGGCTTGACTAGGACGGCACTGAGGGTGCTCCACACCCAATCTTCGCCAATGCCTAAAGCAGCACTTCGAGTCATCGAGTCAAGACTTGGGTCATGCCCCGAGTCCGAGATGTTGGAGCTCCTAGAGTATCTTCAGAGTCATCCGTCTCTACCAGAAGATATACTTATACTTCACGTCGTGACGGCACAGCTTCTAGCCCGTGATGCCGATGGCAGCAATAACATCAGGCCGGCAACTGTGAAAGTCCTTGCTTGTCAAGTCGCTTTGCCCGCTTCCATCTTGGAGGAGGAGGATCTCTATAAGATGTGGCTTCTACGGAGCTTTAAAGAACATGTCAGTTGTTGTGTTATGGACGGAGTCATTTACCTTGATATGCCGGATGGCCTGGGGAAAGTCGCTTTGAGAGGCGATCTGGATGAGTTTCTGCAGGCAATGCTGGAACGACAGAAGGAACTCGGCGTTCCATGCCAGATTGATCATGTACGTTCCTGAGATACACTTTCTGCCTTGATCTACTGGCCTATCATAAGCTATTGACATTCTACAAGAGTCTCATATGTTCAGCAGGTTTTGCCCCCTATTACTTGACTGTGTCAGAGTGTCTGCTTCGCAGAACAATCTACTATCAGACACATCCATCACAGTCCGTAAGCGTAACCTACCAGATTTAGCATGTGGCTAAGAGGGGGTGCCGCTACAAGACAGTCACCGCAAGCTGATGTCAGCCCACAAAGCTCCTCGGGATAGCACGGCCAGTGACCACGATATTGGGCCCGTCCAACAAAGTCTTCCCAAGCAAGTCGCTGCCCGCGGGGCGACGCCGGGAGGATTCCAACACGTGAGACTCGCATAACGGTCAAGGCTTAACGCAGAACCCCGCAGCAGTCAAGAGCGTTTGAAGCCGCACACACATCCAATGACTAACAGCCGTTTTGCGCCAGGTGATGAGCTTGAACCAACACGCATTATGTGCACTCAATGGGCCGCATGCATGATGTCGTAGCACCTGTTACAGTAGACTAAGTACACCAGTGTCGCCTCATTTTCCCTCGCATCACACGGGGGAAGCCGACATAACTACCTGGTCTCCCCCAGCTCTAGTCGATTCAGTCCTTCCTCAACACCTTGCTAAACGGCACCTAGTAGTAACCACGGTTGGTTCGAATACATATTTGGGCAAGTGTCTATCCGCCGTCTGTGACCATGTCCCTCGATTTGACTGACATGTCTGCCCTTGTTTAGTAAAGAGTGTGAGAAGACTCGTGCAGATCGAAACCTCGGAAGCCGAGACAGTTGATGCTTCTCACGACGCTCGCAAGAATTGCGCTGCTCAGTGCATTCAGTCTTATCTGGCTCCATCCATACCTCAGCCCCGCCGAACGATACGTGCTCAAGACATTGATGATCATCATGACGGAGAAAACGGACGACTCGTCTACCACTTGCACCCAATACACACCGGAGACGACTGAGGCTACCATTGTAGGAGAGCCGTGGGATGGTCGCCGCTATGCGGTTCCTTGGCCGGGTAATAAGTACCACATCTTCATCAACGACACCGATCGAGCGATCTGTGCCAACGATTCCGGCGGAGTCTACGTCTACGATATCAACTCAGACGTGCACCAGCAATACACGTGGCTGTGCGTCGAAAAGAATGGATATTTTGGCTTCAACAACACGCAGACCGGTCGATATATCGGCCACAACAGCCATGATCTCCTCCGCGCAGAAGCGTGGAATTTCGAAGCGTGGGAATTGATGACAGTGAGAAAGCATCCGGAGGGAGGCTACGAGTTACTGTCGCCGCACTGGTGGCACACGCTGAAGAAAGTGACTGTTCTGGCGGGCTCGGATGAACTGGTCCTGAGACAGCATGGAACTACGCTTTGGCAGTTTGTCAAGGTTGACTAGAAAGATGTACCCAGAAACTTGTATGGTTCTCTCTGCTTCCTATGCAGCCCAATCCCTCAGCATTGCACTCATACTGCTTACACAACGAGTTCACGGTGATGCGTTTCGTAGCCTTTGGCTCGGGGGTTTTCCGTATCGCACAGGCTGGCAGCGTAGCATCGGAGTTGCCTCGCTCACATCTCCTTGGACACGAGAGGTGGTGGAGTTGTAGCTAACACGCACCGCGTGCATTTGAATGCGTCAATATGCATAAGGTAGGACTGCAGCACCTGTGAATGATGTACTGTAAACTGCGGCCAGCCGCCCACATGCCTTGCCCGTCACATAGACGACTTATCTTACATATCTAGGCACACATTTGCCGCCCATTCGAATTTCTTCTTTTCTCTACGGCTTGCGATCGATCCGGCCATTTATGAAGTATTCCTCAATACCCAACGGTGAGTGCTTGTTCTCCATGATGGAATCTGGTGAGTTGTAATTGACATGCCTACCTGCTCAGCATGAGGAGATTCTCGGGCAATCTCTACATACAGCAACCCCCGCGTAGCAAACACACAAGATGCTACTCGATATACTCTTCCAAGCTGTGTTGATCGTTCTCAGCATCCACGAGGGGATACGTGAATACTACAGCCTCGCAGACCAGGGGTTTCCCAAGAATCCATTCAGCATCGTGGAGAAGGAACCGAATGACTCGTCTGCGGTTCTCACCAATTGTGCCCCGGAGACACCTGCGGCGACCATCGCGGAGGCACCTATAGCAGACGTCAAGGACGAACCTCCGGATGGTCGTCGCTATGTCGTTCCATGGCCCGGAAACAAATACCACATTTTTCTCGACGGCACGGATCAAGTGATTTGCTCTCACGACGATGGTAACTTGCACCTCTGTGACGCCGACAAAGACGACCTCCAGCTACACACATGGGTATGTATTGAGAAGGAGGGCTATTTTGGCTTCTTCAACACGCATACTGGCAAATTGATGGGCCACGGGAATGATGGTTGGATGCACTCGACAGCAAGGTATCACCGCGGCTGGGAGCTTATAACAGTCAGGAGGCATCCGGAGGGAGGCTATGAGTTGCTGATGCCGTACTATTCACACACTCTGAAGAAGGTTCGTGTGTTTGATGGTTCGAAAACTGTGGTGTTGAAGAGGTATGGCACAACGCGTTGGCAGTTTATCAAGGTCAAGTGAATAGGGAACGCGAAATTGTTCGTCATTCTGCTTGCTGTACAGTCAATCTCAGCATTCTATTCGTGATACTTTCACCGCGAATCCACGATGATTTCCATACCCCTCATTTGGAGGCTTCCTGCGGCGGAAGGGCGGCAGAGTAGCATGGAGTGCTGCCTCGCTCACATCCTGTTGGGCACGAGGCTGGGGGCTGCATAAGCGGCCTCCTGCTTGGTAGGCCTCCCACATACGGCCTCGCAAAAGGCCGATATTGCACCACTTTCAGCGATGCCATGACGAACGCCATTGGCGTCTATTGACCAACGGCATTCATGAGATGTCTCTGCCGCTGCTATGGGGCTGTCTTGACCTGCGCCCTGTAAAATGCTGGAGTGGCGTTGGGTGCCATTGGGTTGTACGTGGTCGATGAACATTGGACAAGCCTCCTGCGAGCAAGGGCTTGAAACTCATCGCCTCTGCGGCTGAGAGTCTGCCTGGTACGTCAACCCGACGTCCTTTCAGTGGTCGATGCTGCTCGGCCGGGCTGGATCGCATTTGAGGCCGCAACGGCTCGCACATCTTCCTGCTCTCGATTGACAGACTGCAATTCCTCAACATACTCCATTGTCCAAGTCACGGCAGAAGAAGTATCACCTTCGGCGACGTGCGATGGCGCCGTTCAAGTGCAGCGTTTGCTCACAGAGCTTCACAACCAGGCCTAAAATCGTCAAACACGCGATCAACACTGGCCACGATCTCAACCACTGCTGCAAAAAGTGCTTCCGGTGGTTTGAGACTGAAGCCGGTCAAAAAGCACACATGCAGTCATCCATCCACGTCAAGGAGACAGCAAAGACCGTGCCGAATCCTCCAGCTACAGCTGCACCAGCTGGCCAGGGCAATCAGCCCTCCAAGGACGCACCACCTGTCGTGCAGCTGGAATTCGGAGGAGTCACGTACACTCGCATTGAAAGCCACGATCAAGATGCTATTTTCAACAAGCTCGCTGCTCTTTGCCACTCCGTGGAAAGTCTTGTCGAGGAGGGCTATACGATGGACCTTGTGAAGGGGCCAACGACGAAGCCCAAGAAACCGAGACCGAGCCTCGCAGAGTTTCGTCAGACACCCATGCGGCTACCCACGGTCACAAAGCGACGTGCCGTTGTGCTTGACTGTGAGATGGCAGAGGCATTTGATGGGTCAGATGAGTTGATCAGCCTCTGCGCAATTGACTTCCTGACGGGAGAGAAGCTGGTGGATTCGATGGTCACTCCCTCACGGCGGATCAAACATTGGAGAACAGACATTCACGGCATAGACGCTTCAACCATAGAAAGAGCAGTCAGCAACCAGAAGGCCCTCCGCGGCTGGGCAGCTGCTCGAGAAGAGCTGTGGAAGCATATCGACGACAGGACTATTCTCATTGGGCAGACCATCTGCTTCGACTTTGAAGCTCTCCGCCTCGTCCACACACGTGTCGTGGACTCTGCAATGCTTGCTGCAGAAGCTGTCTTCAAGGATCGCGCCGGAAAGAAGAAGCCAGGCCGGCGTTGGGGACTCCAGGAGCTGTGCAAGACGTTTCTCCAGATTGAGATACGCAGTTCAGGCGCCACGCATGACAACCTGGAGGACGTTTTGGCCGCCAGAGAGGTTGTGCTGCAGGCCATTTTGAGACCCGTGGGATTTCAGGCCTGGGCAGATGAGGCGCGCAAGGACTTTTGGAAGAAGAAAGCAGGGAACAAGCAGCCAAAGAGGACAACAACGGCAGCGGCAGCGGCAGCGGCGGTACTGCCGCCTCGCAGACCTCCGCCTGTATTTATATGGCCATTCCCGACCCCATTTGGCACGTTTGCGGCTAATACTATCGCCTTTCCATCGTAGGGGGCTTTTTGATTTGGACAATGACTATCGCTGGGATGATGACGATGACGGGGTTCACCAAGTTATTCTCTATATGTGGCTAATAGCTGTTACCTGCTACTGCTAATGAGGATATTGAAGCGGTTTGATGATGATTGCTGCTATCCACCTGCTATCGACAATGCGTGTACAAGAATGAGCACCATCAACGCCCTTGAAGAGTCACGGTGTTCTTCGGATGAAAGAAGTGACTGGCAAACACATGAGAAGTGTGCGCCAATGTGACCTTGGAACGCAGGACAACCAACTTTGCTCTTCTGTCCTCATAAGCATTGTAAATGTTCGGCTATCTGGATAATCGCTTCACTTTTACAATCGATCCATCAGCCACCCTACAGGCGTTCATGTGTCATGTTGACCGGGAGCTGTCATGCTCCGACAGCACATCAACCGCAAAGGCGCAGCGGATGGTGTGCCATCTATACATCGCGACTTAGGATTTTGCACCCTATACTCTTGCGCCCTACTGTAGACAAGGCGTTTTTCTTTCAATTTACGTGCCGAAAATCCGTAAAATCAGCCTTGCGTTAGGCATCGTGAACAGAGTGACCAACAGGCTCCGGTTTCCTAATCTTCAAGCCAGACGGACAGAGGTGATTTTTACATGGATTGGCCCCATGGCGAGCTTCTCTGGCGTCTAGTCCGTCAAGCTGTGACTCTTCTAGATGAATTTGCGGGCATCTGCGCAACGCTAGAACCGACGCAATCGTCCGATCTCAATCAGCACTCAATATCACGGTGGAGAGGCCGCGATCAAGTCTCTAGCGTATCTGCAACTCTGCTGCCACGCTGCATCCAGGGACATTGGGGGCTGGTATTCCCGGATCACCTCGCCGGGAGTTTATTCCGGGGTGTCCGATGTCACTGCAGGGGGCCGCGCAATGGAGTCGACCTCGTGATGGGACAAGATTGGATAAAGAATCGCGTCTTGACTCCTTGAGCTCGACGACAGCTGGCGGGTTGTAAATGAGATGCATGGTAGAGCCTTCATAGGAGGTTTTTAAAATTTCTGATTTCTCATCCACTCGCTCGTTTGATCCATGCAAACCTACCCGACACGCAGATGCAGGCCGGGAGGTTAAGACGACCGGATTTAGGTGCCATTTGAAGTCTAGTAGATGATATCAGCCGTCGCTCGCTCTGTTCGACGGGGTTAAGTTATCACATCCCCATTGACAGGCTGGAACGTAAATGCCCTTCGACTGCGCAGCTTCGTGTTTCCCTTGCCGTTGACTTTTCATTACCTCGAGTATAGTCATAGAGCATTGAAGTGCCTGTGACACCAGAGCGTTAACAATGAAGATTGGCCCGCCTCAGCCACGGCCGCAGCCGGAGCCCTGTATTGGCGATTACATGTACTCGGACTCGCTTCCCGTCTATTACGCGTCACAGAACACTCCCGATGTTTTGCAGATTTCGGATGGCGGCGACCATGACGAAGCCTCAGAAGACCTCAATGTCCATGTCACAGAGCTTTCCTTCTGCAGGCCCTCCAACGAGCCTATCAATCTCAGTTACGGCATCTGGGAGGATACGTGTCTCGCCCACCTCAAGCTCCTGCACGCAATTCAGTCTATGAAGGAGGAGATTGGCTACACTGACGGACTGTGGAATCTCTGGGACAGCCGTGGCAAATGGGCATTGAATGATCTCCGCGTGGACGCCGACTGGGCGACGATTCGCATGCTCGAGAGGGCGGACTCGGCGACTGTGACCAAGGCTGGGCATAGCAGGTTGCGCGAGAAGAGGTGGGCGCTGTTTGTTGCGCGTGCGGTCGATCGTTACGAGGCCTGGTGGCACTCGCTTGCGGAAACGGAGATGCTGACGGAGCAGGATATGGCGACGCCTGACAATCCCAAGTATGAGAGGTTTCCAAACCGTCATAAGATGAGGTGGAAAGAAAAGATGTTGCCGCCTTTGGGTGAGTTTTCAATGCAAAGTCTCGTCGTGGAGTATGCTGACGTCTGTTGACTTCAGACGTTCTCATGATCCTCCACACACATATGCTCAATCCGCGAGCATTCCTCGAGGACACCATGCGCCATGGACTGGGCTCCTTCTGGCCGGCTGGCATGCCGTGGGAGTTGATACACAAGGCCATTGACGCCGACTTTGAGTACAACGTTTCCGATCAAGCAAAGATCCAATGGGTTGCCAAAACTGGACACCGCTGGCGGAATCAGGACGATGACATGACCAAGGTGCTCAAGTGCCCTTTTTGCCCAAGCAAGAACGAGGTTCCGTGGACGACATGTGGGATGAAGAAGAATGTGACAGACATTGAGTGAGCACAAGACAGTTATCCCGCCACATCTTCTCCCGACTTACATCAACACCAGATTCACAGGCCTCATCGGCAACGGATACGGGGATGGCAAGTTCAACCACAGGTGCCCTTCATGCGGGAACGAAAACTATAAGGAGCTTCTATCAGTGTCGAAATTTGTGTCCGATTCCTCGCTTCTCCTGGCCCAGACTGTGCCGATGCCGGGGACGATTCTCGACCCCGGTTCCGGCCGTCCTCAAGTTGTGCCCGAAGGCAGCGCGGGCGAGAAATACTATAGAACGTTCCCCAATCGCATGATCAGAATGGAGCTCCGGAGCTCAGTGCTTGAGCTAATCAAACCGCCACTTCAGCCAACGGAGAAGAGTGAGAAAACGAAGTCGAAAGAGAAGAAGAAGAAGGAGAAGAAGGAGAAGAAGAAGAACAAAAAGAATGGTCAGGAGGAAGAAGAAGAAGAAGAAGAAGAAGAGGACCCGCCTCGCCTCAACATGGATGCAGTCAGGGACATGATACAGAATACTATCACCAACGTCAAAAAGATCCGCAGCATCGATTCGGAAACGGGGCTCTTCAGGCGCCATCAGATACACACCTGGGCCGGCATATCGATCCGCAAGATGATGAGCCGATACTGGCAAAACTTCTCCCCCTTTGCGCTCGATCTCTGCGCCGCGGTGATGCGGCAGGGTGTCTTTATCGACAAGATGGTCAACATAGATTGGTTGCATAGTCCGACAGCGAGGGACACCATGACGCGACTCATCGTCAAATATGAACGGTTCATACAGATCATGCAGAAGCATCCGGGCAAGGTGGTGGTGCCGACGCTGGACGTCGATTTGGCATGGCATACGCACCAGCTTACGCCTTCGCATTACTACTACTATACAGTTTCGAAGACGGGGCGCTTTGTTGACCATGATGATAAAATTGACGAGGATAAGCTTAGTCGGTGCTTTGAGTGGACGACGAAGACGTATCAGGACATGTTTGGGGCAGTGTATAGCGAGTGCACATGCTGGTATTGCGAGAGTGAGTTATTCCTCACGTCTGCTCTCATTCAGGACAGACGGACTCGCCATGCTAATTGCACGATCACCTTTTAGCGATTCGTTCCTCGCAAATATCAGGTCTCGGCAGCCTCCTCGGTCTTTCATCCAACAGCAAGCTGTCAGAAGCCTTTCACAAGTCCGAAGCAGCCGGAGCCTGCCAACCTGAAAAGTCAGCGCACATATCTTTCCACAACGCCGTCAGGACGATCGAGACAGCAGACCGGAAGAAAGTCACTGCCCGGGCGCGGGCCCGACAGCGCCAGTGGTTTGAGCAAGAGTATCAGAAAGCGGCCAAGAGGTCGGAGAGAAAGGGTCGGCCGATGCCGCCCAAGGAAGAGTACTTTAATAATTGGGGTGCTCAATACACCAGTAAGTCGCTCTGTCCTCCCTCTCCTCCCTTTCAGAGATGCATATGAGGCTGACGTTGTGGCTACCAAGTGTATGGCCCATACCCTTTCCCGCCGTGGTTTGCTCCCGAAATGTACTACGGCTGGGATCCGTCGACTGTTCACAACGGCCCTGGAGCATGGGCAAACTGTGCTGGAGGATCTTGCGGCAACGGAGGCATAGCTGCCGGTTCTTGCGGCGGTGCTGGAGGATGCAACAATGGCAACGGAGGGGTATGTAACAGTCTTGAAGTTGTTTCCTGCATAATGTTGCAGCTTCGCAGTTCTGACAATCGCTTAGACTTGCGGATCGAGCGGTGCTGGATGCGGCGGAAACGGTGCGGGAGGAGCAGGAGGTGGAGGTGGAGGAGGATGTGGAGGGGGGGCTGGCTGCGGTAAGTGAAATGTCTGTTAATCTGTCTTGATGCTGCTGACGATGATGCTTAGGTGGTGGTGGGTGTTGAAACGCCTGTTGGTCAGTGTCAGAATACAGCGGCGATGGTGAGCGTCGTCGTTGTTCCATCTGTGGTTTTGCTTCATACAGAAAGAAAAGGTTTCCAGCTCTAGAGTGCTGTAATATCAAGAGAGCCATCATGTTCTACGCTCTATCGTTATGCAATGACACAAGCTTGTCATGAAGCGACCACACCACCCCCTTTCCTAAGCCTCAGTGGACATGTAAGGTTTGCCTCGTGTGGACGCTGACGACACTCGGATTCTCCTCACTGCACATCCCAAGATTCGCTAACAAAATAAGCGTGACGCGATGCGTTCAGCCACAGGCACAGCACGGTGCTAATAAATACGAGGCCCGGCGCCTCTTCAAGGGAGGCTTAGACCCCTGCAGGCACCGATCCCACACCAACAAGCCCCCGTTCTTCAATTTCATCGCCGTCGCTCCTTGGAAGCTGCAACAGCACGCTGCAGATGAACAAACGACCGAGGTGAAGCAGCAGCGCATCGGACTCCATCATGTGGCTGCCCAGGGCTGACGATGCCGGGCCAGTTGCTGGATTCACCGGTGCCGCACTGCTCTTTGCGACGCTGGCGCAATGGCTGTCCTCGCCAGAGTCGGAGATGTACTCGGAGATGGTCTGCTGGGCTGCTCTGCCGGTTGTCATCAGATTCCTGGACAAGCCACAGCCGGGCAAGTCGCTGAAGAGGCCTGTGGTCGCTGGCAAGTCTAGGACAACGTCCTCGACGGCGGCCGTGCTGTGGGGGTATGCTGCGAACATTGCTGCGTATACGTTCTTCAAGACGGAGACTGGCTTGATCCAATTCATTGTGAGAATTGTCTACGAAGGAAGTTTTAAGACAACAGGGAACAGGTGCTAATTCTATCGAAAGCCTGCATTGACCCCTTTGCTACTCACAGTCAAGAGATACCGCAGGTCCAGTTCGACCCTCAAGCCTCCCGAGCTGATTGCTCCCCTGGTGAACACATACTGGGGTCCCGTCATAGCCGGTTCATTCTGTGTCCTCACCTTTTCGGACTGGAATATGCGAGCCTTACTCTTTTGCATGATTCCGACGTGTTTACTTTGCATTGTATATGCTGCTCTTTTACCAAGAGTTGAGACACTTGCACATCTTCCGTCCATCAGTCTCGACAACATCATTCGTCCCCTTTCTGTGCGCGTCATCATCCTCCTGCTGTGCATATGGGGATTTGACACGATCTTTTTTGGATTGACCACGACCGTCCTGATCAGTACACTTGTTATTGGTCTTCTGAAAGCGTTGTCTTGGTACTTTATCATCCAGCTGGTAGGTCTTCCCTCGGCCGCTCAATGTGACTTGAGGTTTAGATGTGGCTAATCTGCCATTGCCCAGGCTCGAGATGCTTCTTGGATTGTTGCCCCCTTGATCATCACTTTTAGCATTTCATTTACACACAATCCCATCAAGGACTCATCCGACTCCCAGGCCGTCACCTACGTCCTAGTTTCCACCATCACCCTCGCTCAACTGATTGCTCTCTTGCCAAGACAAGCCAAGTTTAGGCTCGCACTATGGGCATTTGGCCTTGCATCAATGATTCCCCTACTGTTAAACATCTGGTTGATTCGGGATGCGCAGCAGTCGCCAAAGGCATTTGGTCCTCAGAAAGAGCACCCCGTGGAGAACCTTGTACGCAGCGGCAAGGCAAACTTCAAGAGTCTCATCCAGAGACAGTCTCGGTCCTATGCAGAAGCTGTCGAAGAATACCGACGTCGATATAACGCCGCACCGCCTCCGGGATTCGAGGGATGGTATGAGTTTGCAATTCGCCATAACTCGGCCATCATCGACGACTTCGATGCCATTCACCATGCCGTCTCGCCTTTCTGGCAGCTCAGTGGAAAACGAGTCGCTGAGACGTTGAACCAGATTCACTTTGCGCAAAACAGCGAGATGTGGTTCTGCAGCGTCGACGGTGCGTCTGCCACGACTGAATGCAGCCATGCATATCGAACCTTTGACAGACATCTCAAGTTCTTGCTTGATAAGCTCTTTCAGGGCCTCAACGGTGCGCTTCCAGACGTCAAGCTGCTCGTCAACCATTTTGACGAGCCGCGAATCTTGCTTCCGACGTGGGGGCCGGAAGAGGCTCGGAACCATCCGCAGTTTAACATTACCAACTTATCGCGGCGACCGATTTGGGATGAGATTACAAAGTTCTGTGCCTCCGGAGAAGAAGGGGGCAAAGCAAAGACGAAGCAACCTTCGATACAGACGTTCGATCTGCCGTTTGTTACAGATCAGGCTTCCGCGATGGATCTGTGTGAACATCCAGAGTACCGCAACATGCACGGCCTCTTCATGAGCCCCGTGTCCTTCTCCCTGGTCGAGGGGCTTGTCCCGGCTCTTTCGACCGGCTCACCGTCGACCATGGGAGACATTTTGCTCCCGAGCCCAGCATATGTTGAAGGCGAGTTCGCGTACGACGATTCAAAGGAGATGGGCTGGGACGAGAAGCGCAATAACCTCTACTGGGCGGGATCCACGACTGGCGGCTTCGCTACGGATGCGAATTGGTCCTCGTACCAACGCCAGAGATTTGTCAAGCTGGCGCAAAATCTCGAGCAGAGGCAGTATTTCTATCTGCGGGAGATTAGAGGCGTCGTCCAGCGCGTCGCATCGTCGTTTTTGAACGGTCGGCTGTTTGACGTGGCGTTTACCAGAATCTTCCAGTGCGAAAGGAGATACTGCAGAGACCAGAGGAGATTCTTCAAGACTGCCGGCTGGGCAGACAAAGACAAGGCGCTCCAGTCACGCCTCGTCTTTGACATTGATGGAAACGGGATCAGTGGTCGCTACTACAAGCTGCTGGCATCAAAGTCGGCCCCCATGAAGCAGACGCTTCTCAGAGAGTGGCACGACGATCGCCTTGTGCCCTGGTATCATTACATTCCTGTTAGCCAGAGCATGGAGGAGCTTCCGGAGCTGGTGTCGTATCTAACGTCGACGGAAGCTGGACAGAGACGGGCGCGGGAGATTGCAGGGCAGGGACGGGAGTGGTTCTTTAGGGCGCTGAGGGAGGAGGATATGGCTGTTTACATGTATCGCCTGTTGTTGGAGTTGGCGAGACTGCAGGATCCGAGTAGGGAGGCTGGATCCGCGTGATGTTGGTGACATGATAGTGATTCTGTCAGTTCTGGATCTGTGCAATAGATTGCATGATTTGAGGGGGTGGCTCACCAAAAGCGACTTATATAATTGTGGTTAGAACATGAGGCCATGTCTCGTTAATCCTACCGAATCTCATTGTGACTCACTCAATCATCACAACGCCTGCTGAAGCCTCAAACTAACTTGCCATCTTCCACATCAAGACTCTGCCTTAATTACCATAGATATCATACAGTTGTCAAACATGGCATCGCCAGCCAATCCAACGGCGCTGCATCCCTTCCAAGCAGCCGCCATCGCCAACATCAAAGCCCAAGCCGTCCAGCTCAAGCCCAACGCTCTCGCCAACATCTCCCACATCTTGCGCATGTCCAACATCCCCGCAACGAAGCTCGAGGATATCCGAAAAACAATAGCCCAGCATGCCCGGGTTGCACTGCATTTCCACCCCGATCGCCCGTCTCGCAGCGGTCGCACAGTCATTGAATCTCTCTTAGAGGACGGCACTTATCGGAACCAGTTTGAGACGGGCATCTCAAACGGCCTCGTTGCGACGCAGATGGGCGGTGCTCGTGACGAGTGGGAACGAAGCCTGTTCAGCGGCGCCTATCACGGCTTCACTCGCGATCCAAACACTGTGGACGCTTTTAATCCGTCACTAAGACCGAAATACGGTGCGCTGGATCTCATGCGTAATTCTGATGGTCCTGCACCGCGATTTGGGTCTTGCTACTTTCTGCTTCGACCAGAGGTTTCGTCTCGGTCCACGTTCACCTTTGGCGGCTCGCAGGATGCGCCAAAGGATAGAGGCACGATTGACGAGTTTGACGCCATATTGGCGGCTCTGCTGGAAGAATGCTTCACGAGAGACGCTGCGCTTGGAGTACACAACATACGACCAAAGCAGATGGTCGACTATATCGACGCCTTGAGCAAGTCACCCCTCGTCGACGAACACTACAAGAGACTCCCCAGCCGCAACCTGGATCATTTGATCGAGGCGCAGATCCACGGCGATGTTCTTCTCTCGCGCGACGTGGAAGCCCTCGTCGTTGATCCCTCGTTTTTCGCTCGCGGCGACACTGGTCCTCTTCTCAAAGCACTAGGCGAGACGTATGGCTTTCCGGTCTTTGTGCACCGTGGGTTTCAGTTGTCGACTGACAGCGTGCCGGATGACTTTCGGGGGCCTACGATGCCTTCTTTGACGGCGAGGATTGCGCTTGAGGGGGGCGTGGATGTACAAGTCATTGGGGATGCTGTGAGAGATGCGGTTTCTGGTGGACAGCTTTTGCGAGATAGAGGGACTTTGGCTGAGGTTTTGCAGGAGCTGAAGCTGCTGTGGCATGTCCTGGTTCGATATGGTTGAGGAATCTGGGTCACTGAGCCGAGGTCAAATACGAGGAACGAGGGCGTCGATTAACATGGACGGAGTTTGGGTGCCACATATCTACTCTACTAGTAGTCCGCAATCCGTCCACCGTCCATCTACGATATAGACAAGATGAATAATGTGTGAGAATTAAGCACAAGAGCAGATAACAACTGTGTCATCTCAAATCACAACTAATTGCGGCTCCTACAAACCAAGTGCTTACTCATACCCTTCTCCGCAAGCCCCCCTTAACGCCTCATTTCATGATTGACAACCTGAAATTCAATTACACATTACACATCTCAACGGTCTCCCACGTACCAAATCACAGTTAGCACATACGGGTACAGTATCAATCTGTCCACCGAATGACTCTTGCCGCGCGGGCGCTTACTCAAGCTCGATCTCCCCCCTTAGAGCCATTCAGTCTAGCCTCGGACTCGTCGGGGTGGGTCGAAGATTCTTCGTTGGAGTCCCCCAGTCGGGATTTTGTAAACGGCCAGGGGCCCGTTGTTGAAGCGGCGTTTGGTAAGCGGTTTTTTGGAGGATCGGAAGTCGGACAATGGCGATGGATCGTTAGCACAAAGTGTAGGACGTAACCACCTCAAGAATCGTGTGCGGGAGCCGTCAAGAAGGAGCGGAGCTTGGGCGGAGTTTGGCATTGTTATCCTAGAGGTTCCTTCTTTCTTGTCTCTGGAATTTAGCATCCTTTTTCTTCTTCTTCTTCTTCTTCTTCTCCTCCTCTTCCTCCTACCAAAGTGCTGTCGTAGCTGTTCTTCTCCATCTTCAAGCCGCGGCCTCAGGTTGGCGACAGCCCGATCCTGGACCACCGCCATCATGGCCTCCTCCCCTGAACCTCTGTCCCGGAGCGAAAATGGTTACCGGTACGATGCCATCACCGAAGCGACTTCCTCGCAACCCGAATTGCCCTCGCCATCGTCGTCGCCCCCTCCCCTGGCAAAGCCGACGGTCCGACTCCTCGCCCCCGATCTCCAGCGCGGCCTCCTAATGGCCCTCATGGCCATGGACCACGTCGCTCTCGGTCTGAATACGTGGCAGCATGGAACCAACATTGATGGCGAGATGGACGGTCTCATTGTTCGCCGCTGGAACTTCACCACCGCTTACATCGTTCGCACGTTGACGCATTTCTGTGCTCCCGGCTTCACATTCCTGCTCGGCATGGGCGTCGTGCTGCTGTCGCAATCTCGCACGCGGCTCGGATGGTCGGCGGGCCGGTTGCTGCAGTATTACGCCATGAGAGGGTTCGTTCTCACGGCGGTGACGACGGTGATTGGGTGGGTAGCCTCAGGGGGGCGGATGTGGTTTATGAATGTGGTGCTCTTCTCGCTGGCAGTCGACTATGTCCTGGCGGGACTGATGTGGCTGCTGATGGATCGGACGGAGAAACGGTTGGCAGAGGTACTGGAGAGGGGGCTCTTGATGATGGATAAGCGGCCGGGGGCTGTGTATGATGCCGGGGTTGCGGGTGATGAGGATGAAGAAGGGGGGGTGAGCCAGCCATTGCTGCCCGGACGAAGGCATGCCGCCAGGGAAAGCGAGAGAGCTGTTGCAGCGGCATCGTTGTCGTGGCATATTCACAATGCGCTGCTCGTCATTCTCAGCGTCGTCACCATTTGGTGGAACATCTGGCTGTCCGAGGACCACGGCCACTGCAGCCTCGAGACAGAGGGAGACAGTTCGGCTTCCGCTCAGTTTGTCCCGACATCGAAGCATCCCCTGCTCGCCATCTGGTTCTGGTACGTCCAGAGCGAGCACGTCATGTCCAACTTCCCACCCATGGCCTGGCTCTCCTTTGCCATCCTCGGCCTCGTCTACGGCCGCATCCTCACTGCTCGAAAGTGGACGACGTCTGCCATTGCCGTTGGCCACGCCTCTGCAGGCGCCATCTTTTCCATCCTCTTCGTCCTCACCAGGCTCTTGCGTGTGGGCAACCTCTCGGAGAACTGTCTGCATACGCCCGCGCAGGACGGTCAGGGTTCTGGCGAGAACCCTTACCTTGCCTCGCCGGCATCCTTCTTCTACATCATCAAGTATCCCCCTGATGTTGCTTTCTGGGCCTTCACCATGGCGGGCAACCTCTTTATGCTTGGAGCCTTTGCTTCTATCCCCACGCACCTTGCAAGGCGCTTCGGCATGCTTCTGTCGTTTGGCACGTCCGCGCTCTTTTTCTACGTGGTTCACCTCAACATTGTCATGTCTCCTCTTGGAACGCTCATCAAGGAGGCGTTTGGCAGCGACGCTGGGCATGAAGACCCGATGCATCCGGGAAGCACCAAGGGCATCACCAATCTGTTTGGGTACTTTGCCCTGTGGTTCTCCCTGCTGCTCATCATGTGGCCGGCGTGTTTCTATTACAGTCGCTTCAAGAGCACGAGGCATGCAGACTCTTTGTGGAGGTTCTTTTAAAAGCGCGCAGCGGTTGTAGAAGTCGACAGGGGACGTTGTATATGTGATAAAACATGGTATATATGGAAGCGTCATGAATAATATCTAGAACAGCGTATATCCACCTGCGCCTGACATATGCATTCCCTGCCGTGAAAGAAAAAAGAAAACACGCTCGGAGTATGTATGTTATCAAATGTTCGTGATTCGTTATTTGCGGAGTCCGTATCGTTGAAGCCAACTGCCCTCCTTCTTCGCCCCCTTCTCTCGCGCGTTTGCATCCCTCGGCAGGTTCTGTTTATTCTGCTGTTCTCGCTGTTCTCGCTGTTGCAGCTGCTGCTGCCTCTGTATTTGTAATTGCTGCTCTCGCAGTCTCTGCTGCTGTTGCTGTTCCCACTTCAGCTCCGCTCTGCTCAGCGTCGCAGCCGCGTCCCAAAAGTCTCTCTTCTGAGCCACGTCTCTAGGCAGCTCTCCTCGCCTATTCCTCAGCGTAGGGTTTGCCCCCAGGTCACGCAGCGCGCGAATCACCTCTCGTCGCTCCGCATCGCCGTCCTCGGCAGATCGAGCGGCGTAGTGAAGCGGCGTTCTTCCGTCCGTCGTCTGGCAGTTGGGGTCGGCTTTCCCGCGCTCGATGAGCATCTCGACTGTGGCGGCTGATGCGTAGCGGGCAGCGAGGTGGAGGGGCATGCAGCCTCCGTCGGCGCGGGCGTGGACGTCTGCGCCGTGGTCGAGGAGATACATGGCGACGGCCATGTGGTCGCGTTCCACGGCAAGATGAAGAGGTGTGAGGCCGTGAGGATCGCAGGAGTTGGGCGGTGCTTGGCGCATGCAGTTGGCGACGGTTCGGACATCGCCCTCCCAGGCGGCGTCTAGCAGGATGTCTTTCGGGCTTGGGGGCGTATTGGACTCGTCTGGTTCTGCTGTGGCGGTGTTGGTAGAGGCATGGGATGGAGGTTGTTGCTGCTCGACAGAAGGCTCCGAATGGGGAGGTGTCGGGGGGTTCGTGGCGGCTTTTGGAGGATTAATGGGGGGTTCAAAGTGTTCTCTAGTCTTGGGAGATAGTTCCGGTGATGGAGGAGGTCGGTTCGGTAATGAGGTTGGTGGCTGTTGCTGCATTGGTGCGTGTACTGATGGTTCTGGCGCTGGATTCACATGCATCCTCGACTTCTGTTGAGGGGGAGATGGTGCATTCGGTGTGGCTGTGCCGGTTGATGAGGGTGAGGGTCTCTTTAACGCTCGTCTATTACTGTATGTAAGCATAGATCATCGCACGAGGGATGAAGACGGACTCACGCGTAAATGTTCGACATAAGGGTCCCCAGCTGCAGTAGCTGCTGCTGCAGCTCGGCATCAGCGGCCTTGATCTGCTCCTCGCCCTCATGCTTGTAGTTGTACGAGTGCCAGAATCCCTCAAGGCGTCCCAGAGCCGTGCCGTCCTGCTTGGCAGCCCCGGAAAAGCCAGCCAGCAGTTTCGTCATCCTCTTCAGTGTCTCACTTGTGCTGTCGATGGCGTCCTCGATGTGAGACTTGAGCACCTGGCCGGTCTCGTCCTCAATCAGGTCCGGCCGCGCCTCGATGCACTCCTTCATCTGCTGGATCGTGTCCCGCGTGGTCGAGACCTTGGAGGTGAGGGCGCGGATCTCGTCGGGGGCATCGTTGACGTTGTTGAACCATTCGACCCATTCCTTGGCCTTGTCTGCGTGTTCTGAGAGCGCGCGAATGCCCGCGTATGTGGCGAATGAGGTTGGGAACTTGCTGAAGAAGCTGTCGGACGCTTTGCGCTCGTGCCTTGTGCGGCGCAAGGGCGGATTGGGCGGCTGAGCAGAGCTGTGCTGAGTATTTGAAGGCGAAGTTTTATCGTGACCATCTACAGACGCTGAGCGGTGTCTATCGGACGCTGCAGAAGGCCTGTGATAGGGCGAGCTGCCTCTCCTGGTGGGCTGCGGCCTGTTGTTCGATGACGCCGAGGGCGGATATCGTCGGGCTTCCTGCCTGGCCTCCCTTGAAGAGGCGCTCCATTCAGGCTTATGCGCAGAGACTGGAAGTGCGCCAGCGGCGACAGCTGCTCCATGTTGTCCCGGTCGATCGCGCCGCTCACGATCATGGCTGTCGCTTCGTTGTGATCGCGAGGGAACCGGAGACTGCGGCATGTCGTGGTGCCGAGGGACCTCCGCCGAGGAATATCGACGCCGGGGCGGTGATCGGGATTGGCGAACATGGTGACCACCTGCAGCGCCCGACGGTCTCTGGCGCGAGTGCGGCGATACAGACGACCGAGATGCAGACTCTCTTCGTCTGCTGCTGGACGACACCATCGACTTGTCGAGATCGTCGCGGTGCGGCCTCGATTCTTTCGTCAATGGTGGCCGCTGGAGCTCCGAAGGCCGCCGCTCGTCGAGGGAAACCGATGCCCGGCGGCGCCTGGGTTCGCCGGATTGCTTCATCATGTCCTTTTGCGCATCGTCGCGGCGGTTTCGGGAGAAGAGGCTGGAGCCCATGGCCTTGACGGAACTCGATCGGAAGGGCAGCTTGCTGCGGGACATGGTTTCGGCGCTGGCATCTCACGGCGGTGTCGGCGATGGTTGTTTCTGGAAGGCTCTGTCTTGTCTTGTCGTTTGTACGGTTGTTCCAGGTAGCGATGCGAGGTAAATAGCCAGCCAGAGAGACAAGAGGTCATGGGGAGGGGAGTTGTGGTGGAAAGGGGGGGGGAGATGATGAAGACGAAGGCCTCCAAGCCCTCTTGACTCAATCAGCTCCAGCTCATGCTGGAGAGCCAGAAGTGAGTGCAGCCTGCTGCCTTTTTCAAAAGCGCACGAGGACGCAGTCGGCATGACGCTATGAGCACGAGGCCAGGCTTCAATGGTGGGTGAGACGATGGTTCTAGTGTGAGGGAGCGGCCAACCAGCCACAGTCGTGTGGCTTTGCGGTCTCAAGCTTGCATGGGGGGGGGCAATGCACGACGAGAACCTGGCCTGGTTTCTGTCTTGTTCTACTGCTGATGTGGTGACGGTCTGATGCAGACAAGTTTGTTGGCTCGAGGGGGGAAGGCTTGTACGTGCGCAGCATTTGATGAAGGGGGGAGTCTTTTGCAGGGCTTTCTGATGATGGCCCTCGTACAAGTCCTGCTCCTTGGAAGTGATGATTACCTTACAGCACCAAGACCGACTCACGATGGTGGTTTTCCCGTACACAGGATATAGACAAGGCAGGCCAAAGCCGGCTTTGCGACGCATCGGTGTAACGTCGTCGATAGAAGCAATTGGGCAATTCGAAAAGTGTAAAAACGCCGAGGCTTTCATCTATTTGCTTTGCTTCGAACGCTTTCATGGCGATCATCTGACGCCGCTCCGTTGGAATGGTGATCATGCAAGATGCGCGCATCAAAGACTGCCATTCGTGCATATCAAGGAACTCGAGTAATTGCGCCATCATCATCGAAACTCTTCCTTCTCAGGCTCATGGGGGCCACAGCTTCCGCATTTTCCCGCGCGGTCGGTCTTTTCCGAGACAAGCAGGCTTCAGCCTCTCTGCCTTGCAGCTCGTTCGATGTGGTTCTCAGATGATCACAGCCACACTTGCTTCTATGCAGCACCTCATTGTTGGGCGGAGCCGGGCTTTGTAGACTTTGACATCCTCCGACGCCGTGACAATGCTTTATTTTTTTGTTCGAGCAAGGTTTCGACTACAGGAAGTGAACTATGTGTCATTTTGATGAGTGTCTTCATGTAAATCTTGCTGCTCATGATTCTGAAAGTCTTCCGGACAGTTGCAGTCAGCCACAGCCGTTTACCTCCACCACCACACGCTACCCTGAAATCGGGCAAATTGATGTGATGGGAACGGCTCCTGAAAGGAGGCAATATTATACCACTGATTCAAGCTCCAGTTCATAAAGATACAGAAATGAAGTTCAGGCTTTGCCTAATGCCACCAATTTGCTGCGAACCTGCGTTTGTCACCACTTGATGGTTTCTCTAAACCATCAATATAGCCGTGCTTCTCTGAAGAGCCCGGATATAGCCTATGAGTGATGAAAACCGGGGCTACAAGGACGGAACAGCGATCAAGTCTCCGACAACACACGAACAGCCTGCTGTAAATCTTACCTCCGGTCTCCTTCAACTATAACTCCAAATTGATACACACCCCAGCTTTGATCGTCTTCTGTTGATGCTGGCAATGCCGGGCGTCCAAGGCATCAGGATGGCATCATCCAGGGTTGTTCGTTGCCCCTCAGTTTGGCGACGACACATATTCTCAACCACCCAATGCTCCAACGGCTATGACAGCACGATTGCCAACTTGAGGCTTGATGGTGATACGACTGTTATATATCAAGGTAGCTACTGATCCATTCCATACATGTCCCCGGCCTTTGCCCACTGACACAGCGCAGGATTCACTGGGAAAGCTGTAAACACGAACCCCGCCCAACGCTATCAATGTCATACTGATGAGAAGAGGATGCATTTAGGCGACGGCGAACGCAAAGGACACCATTGCTTATGGCACTCGCATCGTGGGCGGAGTCTCACCTGGCAAAGGGGGCACGACTCACCTCGATTTACCAGTCTTTGATACCGTTGTTGAGGTGAGAACTGCAAATGTCAAGTCATCTCGCGTCCTAACGCTGCTCGCAGGCCGTGAAAGAGGTTCGACCTCACGTCAGCGCTGTATTTGTGCCTGCCAAGTTCGCAGCCAAAGCCATTATGGAGTCGATAGAGGCCGAAGTCCCCCTTGTTGTATCTGTGGCAGAGCATATTCCTGTCCACGACATGCTACGAGTACACGAGATGCTTCGGACACAGAGCAAGACGCGCCTCGTGGGGCCAAACTGCCCTGGAATCATAGCCCCCGAACAGTGTCGTGTGGGAATCATGCCGTACAAACAATACCGGAGAGGCTGCATAGGCATCGTCTCAAAGTCGGGCACTCTGAGCTACGAAGCTGTGGGGGCAACGACTGCAGTTGGGCTGGGACAGAGCACAGTGTTGGGTATGGGGGGCGACATGCTTCCAGGTGAGACAGCATATCCATCCTTTACATATATATATGAACTTTAGAAGTCGGCTGATACCCAAGTTAGGTACTACCTTGGCGGACGGCCTGAGACTCTTCTTCGAGGATGACGAGACAAAGGGCATCATCGTGATTGGAGAAATCGGCGGAGAAGCGGAACTCAGAGCAGCCGACCTGATCCGGGAATATCGCCAATCAACGCCGCGCCCCAAGCCAATTGTAGCAATGGTGGCCGGGAGGACGGCTCCACTGGGGAGGACCATGGGCCATGCGGGTGCTGTGCTCACGCCCAGGGACGTGCCCGCAGATATCAAGGCCAGGGCACTCGAGGACGCCGGAGCGGTGGTGGTGCCGCATCCAGGGGTTATGGGGGTGACGATGAAGAAGCTGCTCGAGGCTCAAATGTGAATAACTACCATGAATAACGAATAACAGCATAACAAAAACTATGACGTGACAGACAAAGGGACAAGAAATGCATCAACACATGACATAAGAACAAAAGATCGTCCAGAATACCCATTGCCTCAACCACCTGGACCCCTCTTCCTCTTGATCTTGTTGTGGACTTCGTCCATATGCCGCTTGACATTGTCCGGCCTCTCCAGTATCGCTCCGCATTCCCTGCACTCCCTCCTGATCGGCGTACGGTTGGTCTCCTCGGCCCACTTGACGTGTCTGCTCCAGATGTGCTTCTCAATCTCCTTGTTGAACTGGGCGCGGTAGGTACAGCCTTCCGGTGCTTTGGGACACTTCAAAGGCTTGGTATGCTTGCCAAGATGGCGACTATAGCATCACCAAGCGTTAGTGAACATCACCCATGCACATGTTCTTGACATTATATATGGTAAGGGCAAGCAGTAGTGCGTCGTATACACGAGACGAAGGACGGTACACTTACTTGAGCTGAAATCTCTTCTCATAAGCCATGCCGCACCGGTCACAAACATACTGCCGAGGAGAACCAGAGGCCGAAGGCGCCGAGTCCATGCCAGCCCCTGAAGAAGGAAGAAGTCCGGCCGAGGTACCAGTAGCTGGTTGTTCAGGGAGAGCTCCACCGTCGATATCATTCTCGCAACTAAACTCAGAAAAGTCGGACATTGAAGAGGAATTGGGAGATGTTGAATAGAAACCAGATGCTTGATCCTCCTCCGCGTTCAAATCATTGCTCGCTCGCGCTTGGAATTCCATTTGCGAGGCACCATTGGGAGTCTAAGTCTCCTTCTGTGAGCTTTCGGTTTGGCACGGAAGAGAACCAACATTAGTATCGAAATCCATGGCAAAGTCCGTCTGTACGCCAATCCCTGGAGGCGTATGCGTAGTAGACTCCGGGTTGATGAGCAGGCTCGGGTCGATTGTGGACCCCTGGGAGATTTCCTGTGCGCCGTATGCAAATTGGCTGATAGGCTGGGTCTCAAGTATCTCGTCGGTGGTGTCCTGGTGTAGTAGTTGCCATTCATCAGCTTCGTATCCTAGCATGGGATTGCTGGCGGCGGGCTTGAACGGTGGGCTGCCATCCGGATCCATCCTGGGCAGTAGCTGTATGTCCTCTCTAGACGCGGTGCTGAAGCATAGACCCCCAAGACTCCGTTTCAAGGACGTGCGAGAAGGAGTCCGCTCGACGTTGCCAATCACGGCGATATTCTGATCCACCTCCTCTTACCCCCCGGGTTGCTTTGCGCTTGATCTCACGGAGTGGGTAAATGAATCTACCCCCTTCAAGTGCCACTGACTAAACGTGCCAGGGCCACTGGCGTGTGTTCCTTTCTTGGGAGGCGTACTGTGATGCTCAAGCTGGTTGCGTGCCACACCGTCTACATGTACCCAGTAGTCTTACAAGGACGGCTGAGAAGAGCACACTGGATGCCCACAGGGCTCCGCACAAAGGCTTGTCTAATATCGTGACTGGAGAAGATACTGGGAGGAAAGGCTGAGAAAGGAATTCAAATCCAAGTCAGCATCGACTGAGTTTGAGGATCAACGTTCATAATACCGTGTATAAGGTCCCCTGATTAAGCAGACGTTCGAAGGAGAGATATAAGAGGCAAGAGACTGGCTCCTCAGGTGCGGCCACCTGGACGAGACGACGCAAAACAAAGGTATATGAGTAGAGGTTCCGTCCGGTTCTTGGCTATGCCAAAGTGGTTGCTCCTTGCGAGATGACCGCACGATAGGTACTCTTAGTCGTCGACTAGACTGGCGTGGGATAGGAAAATACAGATCCTGGACTCTGGGCGGCCGACGATCATAAGTATTTCAACCCCTGCCCCAGAGCGGAGTCCGTGTACGATTTGATAGTGGAGTCGCTGTCTGCGAGATGAGGGAGGACGGCGTGTGCTGATAGGTTCAAGCCGCTGTTTCTGGTGCTGAAGTCATCAAGCATTGTGTGAACTTCTTGTTCACCTTGTCTAGAGAATGATCGTCTGCTTTACTCCAGCGGGATCAGAATGCCTTGCATCATACCTAACGGCAGTGCATATCTGCCCAACTTCTCTCCAGATCTCCACAGGACTTGATGTTGAAGCTTCAACCAACAAATAGCCTGTGTGAGCCTTGCTTGAGTGCCTTTGGCCAAACGCTGACCAACACATGGTAACCCTGCAAGCCCTGCACGTCGCTTGGAGACTACCTTGGGACGCCTGCAAGGTTTCCCACGCTCACAATCCGTGGGCCACCCACAGCTGGTAGACCTCCCGCAGACCTGCGAGATCCAATGGGAGGGACACACTTCATTCGACGGGGTTCCCCCAGGACCCATCGCAGCCCAGCCCAGTCTGTAGGCCGCCCGAAAAATTGTCTGAGACGCAGAAAGGTGACGGGTCACAGAGAGGGCGGCCCACGGGCTGACAAGAGCAGCAAGAGTGTGTAGCACCGCATCCAATGATAAAGTGCGTATCGCCGTGTTGGTCCTGCAAAGTGTTTGAGCTCTGAGCAGCGATTCGCCTTGCCTTGCTCGGGGTTGTGTACAATGATGCCATGCAACAGCTGGATTTGCCGAGCCACGTTTGGAGTTGTTGTCGAATGGTGTAATACTGGGATTGAGGCACAATGGCAGCTTTGATGAGAGGATTTCTATGAGGGGAAAAATCTCACAAAATGGCGTAGGGTCCGATGTCATTTCTGGACGGTTGCCCTCCTCCTCAGCACCATTACATCTGCTTCACCAGACATAACATTGTCAATCGGCAATATGCCAGCAACCAAGAGTATGCAACAAGACAACCTTTGAGGACGCACTCACTGGACTAAGCGTTTTTCTTAGGAACGACGTCTGATACGCCCAAGCCGATTCCATTGCGATGGAAATTCTCCCGACGTTTCTATGAGCCCATCCTCCTTGAGGTGGCGTTGAAGAAGATTCGCCCGCCCGAATATCCCGACAATCAACACGAGCCGAACACCATCAGAGACAGCCACGATAGTGCGGAGCAGACGTTCAAATGCTTCGTGAATAGACTCGCTCAGGTTTGCGATAACGTGCGAGGGGAAAACGCAGCTACTGTCGCGGGCGTTGCCGTCCTGTTGGAGCCTGAGGGTGTTCATTATATTATTGGATCCAACAATCGGAAAGGAGCAAAGCTGCAAGACGTTGAAGTCTTCGTCAGGGAGTTGCTGCATATCGCAGCGAAGACGACAAATCAACCGGCGGACGGAGGCTTGCAAGTGCACAGAGAAGCTCTGTGGCACATTCTCAAGTTTGACGGGAATCGTGTTCGATACTACCTTACCAGCACGGTAGAACATTTGCGGTCGTGTATCGATGACTATGATAGGAGATATGATAAGAACTCGTTAGGTAAGTCTCGTTCTGCGTCGACTTTGCTTCGGACTGAAACTTACCCATCTTCGATGAGCCAGAAGCGGAAGCATCGAGATTCAGAAGACAACTCTCGGACCTGACGGTTCTCGTCAAGTTTGCTGATGACAGAAAGCTTGATGAGCGAGCATGTGCGTCTCTTGAGATTGTGGCCATCCAAACAAATCACTAACGGCATCTACTATCCAGACTTTGCTGCTTGTGAAGCCCTCTTTCGGTTCATTGACGACGCTCAACGTCAAAGATTCGGCGACTCAATCTCGGAGCAGGCACAAGATGGAGAGATTAACAGCAAGAAGAACTGGATAGACCTTCGCCACTCTGTTGGCCGATTGCACTCCTTCTACCTCGCCGTCAAGACCATTGTTCGTGCGAGCCGCCTCTGGAAGCGACTATGTCACGATTTCAAGGTGACGGTCATTCCGTCGGCTCCAGTCCAGCCGCACCCGTTGTGCAAGAAGCGACCAATTGCAAATGAGATACTCGGAAGAATGTCTTCTGATGAGGGCAAGATAGCCGCATACCGCTCCCTGGCTGCCGGGCTACAGTCAGATGGGCTGGATCTAGTCATCTTGAACGAGTGCAACGACTCTTCTCAGACGCACACGGTCCATGCCGAGGTTCTCGTCTTGGATTACGTGCTCAAGTACATGCAGGAAAACGATGACGCGAGATTCTGGAACAACTGGCGGTATATCGGGAGCAGCAAGCCAACCTGCCGTCTCTGCAACTACTATTTCACTGCCCACACAAGCGGAGTGCAGGTTCGCGAGTCGCACAACAACCTGTATCCTCACTGGCGCGCCCCGGATGTCTTTGACGAAGTTGCGATGAAGGCGACGGAGACGCTGCTTGACGCAGTTCTCAAGAGGACCAGAGCTGATGCAGTGCGATCGCTCGAATCACCGCAGGCTGCGCAAGGGAGGAAGTTTGACTCGAACTGTTTTTCGGCTCAGCTGACACAGAAGACTGAAACGTCGATGAGCGAGCTTGTTTCTAATCTCGCGAATCTGAGGACTATTGACGAGGAGGATGTGAGGAGCACTGCCGGGCAAGTGCATTGTGATGATGATGAGGAGGAGGAGAAGGTTGAAATTGTGTTCAAAGGACGGAGATCACTGGCAGCTCGTGGTTGATGATTGTCTTCAAGGAGCCAAGGTGAAAGATCTTCTGTTTCCTTTGACGGGTAAGTCAAAGTAGCCAAGGTGCTATCATTGGGATCGAATTATCGCGAATGTATTGACAGTAGTGCTATCGTTGGAGAGCAGAGTTACTGTTTGGTGCAACAGCATATGCCATAACTACCAGGTTTCTTACACCCTGCTGGCAGCCTGTGCGTCTTTTTCGACTTGACAAAATGTGATTTTGTTGCCAAATGGATCGATCACTGTGAGCTCCTGAGCATCCGGCCCCCCGTAACCTTTCTCCAACCCCGGCCTCATATACCGGTACTTCTTGGCGATGAGCAGCTCGTGATAGCCAGTGATTCCCTGCTTCATCATGACGCGAATGTTGACACCCGGGCTTCCATCCCCGTGATGTTCGCTGAGATGTAGTATGAGATTGCCTTTCGAGATTTGGCGATACAATGGCGCGTTGTCGTCGAAACGGTGGTCCCAGTCTACCGTGAATCCGAGGAAGTCGAGATAGAATTCGTCGGCCTTTTTTATGTCAAAGATTCGTAAAATCGGAACAACTGACTGGAAGTCGGGGTTCATGTTGAGTTTGATAGTTTGAAGATGGGAAAGGCTCCTGGAAAATGCTTGAAACTGTGGCGAGGATTTGGATTCGACGAGAGTTGAAGGGTTGGATTCACGCACAACTTGGGCGCTTGAAGTGAAGCCGGAACAGCGCTACTATGGTGGTTAGTCTACACGTGATGATATGGAAAACAATTGTCGAAGAGGTGACTCGGTAACTAAGTTAATTGTATCGCCGTGAAGCTTGATGTGAACAGGGCAAGCCGGGTCATCGGCTGCGATTGTATGATTTTACCGCAGCTATTGCAAGATACATCAAATCCTCTCTTACAGGCCGTCTGAATACATAATAGGTATACAACACTTTTACCTGCAGCTCGTAGAAGCCTGAAGTCGTGAACAGAGGGTAGAACCTCGTTTGAGGCAGTTAGATGATCTTGACAAGCTAAACAAACCGCTGATCAAACCGTTAGATGATCTTGACGTGGTAAACAAGTCGCTGATCAAATGCATTGTCCGAGATTGATTTACAGCTGCAGGGTCCATACCGTAAGGCCCCTGTAACAGATCGGACAGAGCCCAAGCTGCCCGAGCCGTCTTCGGGCCATGTGCAGCCGACTTCGGGTGCGGGGGAGTTGCAGCCGGTTATGCTCAACGAATCGAGATGATCGTTAGCTGTGATTCGGATAGAAGAAGCCGATGCGGAGGTGCTGCTTTGGGGCTGATCTGGGGAGTGATAGCGGAGATTCCCCGCATGGAGTGCTTGACGATGCCATGATCAACTGACTTCTTGCAGAGCTGAAGCTGGTAGTCAGAATTACGGTGCATCTACGTGTTCTGGGCTGACCATGATTTCTTATGTATGGCGAATTACACACAGCCATGTGTAAGAACGGTAGCAGTCAGGTAGAATTGCTGCGGAGTCCGGACATAATGTCCGGCTGTGACAGGGCCATTGTTCGCGAGCGTGTTATCACCACTCTCTAGCCAGTGATTGCAATATCGCGGCTAGTGGTCAAGGTTTATGTGGCTTTTCCATAGTTTCCTAGAAACGATATCGGACGCGAGCAAGCTGGTGCCTGTCCACGTGGACAATGTAGGGCATCAATGGTAGGTAGAATGTCTTGGTCGTGCCGTTGCTTTGGGAAGGTCTCCCAAACACGCGTCTCTCAGTTCAAATAGTCGCCGTTGTGGCACGAGTATCCCGATTACCTCTGATGAAACTCGTCCCATACCACTCCATTGCGTCTCAACATCTGGCAAATCTCCCTGCGAACTCATCGTATCGAAATGGCCCACATCATCACATTACCGACGTTCAAACTGCAGGGCAATGTTTCCCAACTACATGCTAGAAGCATTACAGAGCGATGGTTGCGAGACTTTGAAGACGCTCTCAAGAGCAACGACAGAGACAAGCTCGAAAAGGTGTTTGTGAAAGATGCCTGGATCCGCGACTTGCTCGCCCTGAGTTGGGATTTTCGCACTCTTCGGGGCCGCGATAACGTGCTCAATTACCTTCAAGGGAATCACCATGCCGGTATCAATACCCTTCGCCTTCGGGACCACGGAGCATTCCAGCCAACCTTCAAGAAGCCATATCCAGGCATGCAATGGGTCGAAAGCATGTTCGACTTTGAGTCACGGTACGGCAATGGAAAAGGCATGCTTCGACTGGTCCTGGATGGCGACGAGGGCGATGAATGGAAATGCTATCTGATCCACTTTGCTCTCCAAGAACTCAACGACTGCAAAGAGAAGACAGGATTTACACGTCCAGAGGGATATGTTGATACCTCGGGCGGCAACTGGCAGCAGAGGCGGGAGAGGCAAAAGGAGTTCCTTGACGAAGATCCTGCTGTGCTCATCATCGGCGGCGGACAGTCTGGCCTTTCTACAGCTGCTCGACTGCAACAGCTTGGCGTGCCGGCGCTGATCGTTGAGAGGAGTGAGCGTGTTGGCGATAGCTGGCGCAAACGCTACAAGGTATGACCGGTCAAAGCTCTCCAAACCCCTGATGCTATGCAGACGCTCACCTTGAATAATTGTAGACGCTCATGACGCATGACCCCATTCAGTACTGCCACCTCCCCTACATCCCGTTTCCCGCTCACTGGCCTTTGTTCATGCCAAAAGACAAGCTTGCCGATTGGCTTGAAGCCTATGCCAGTCTGATGGAGCTCAATATCTGGTGCAGCACTGAACTGCAATCCTCCTCATTTGACGATGCCGCTCAAGCCTGGACTGTCACTGTGAAGCGAGCGGATGGTTCGCCTCGCACCATTAAACCAAGACATATCGTCCTTGCCACAGGGAATGCAGGAGACGCCATCATCCCTCACTTCGATGGCATCGAAACCTTCAGGGGATCTGTTTACCACGGGAGCCAGCACAAAGATGCCTCGGAGCACCCTGACCTCTCGAGCAAACACGTCGTGGTCATTGGCTCTGGAACTTCTTCCCACGACCTCTGCCAGAACTTTTACGAATGCGGTGCCGCATCCGTTACAATGCTTCAGCGTGGCAGCAGCCATGTCATGACGGCAAAGAAGGGCCTCGCGATGCTGCATTCGGGAACGTACGAGGAGGGCGGGCCGCCGACTGAAGACTGCGACGTGTATAGCCAGAGCATGCCGATTCCTGTTCAGTTTGCGACTAACGTGTTCAAGACCAACGACATTAAAGTAGTCGACAAGGATATACTGGAAGGATTGGAGAAGGTAGGATTCCAGCTTGACTTTGCCGAGGACGGAAGTGGCATCTATCGCAAGTACATCACCAAAGGAGGCGGCTACTATATCGACGTCGGATGCAGTCAGCTCATCATCGACGGAAAGATCAAGTTCAAGGTCAATCCCGGAGGAATCAAGTCCTTCACCCCAGATGGGCTCTTTCTCGCAGATGGCTCCGAACTCAAGGCAGACATCGTCCTTCTGGCAACGGGCTATCAGACGATGCACAGCACGGCACGGAGCATATTCGGAGACAAGGTAGCCTCGAGGCTGGGCAAGGTCTGGGACCTGAATGAGGAAGGCGAAATAAACTCGGTGAGATCTCTCGACATGCTATGGTAAGAATGCATCTCAGCTGACACGCGTTCCCCTGCAGATCTGGCGATATAGCGGACATCCCAACTTTTGGTTCATGGGTGGCAGCCTGGCTCTATGCCGGACGTACTCGCGCATGCTGGCGCTGCAGATTAAGGCGAGTGAACTGGGTATATATGAGGCACCCGGACAGAAGATGATGAGCAACGGAGTACACAATGGGGTTTGATCCAGCTATAGACAGAAGTTCAGGAAGACAAGATCATTTCTTTCCTAAGTATAGCCTAGCCTGCTGGACATCGTCCAGAAGGGGTGGACAACCAGTGTAACATAATCTGCAGTGTGAGATATTGCTGTGGCTTTTCACTGCTTGCTTCTCAAATGTCGCAAAGGCTGCGCATCATTGCGCGCCGTGTCTTCGGCGTCGGACGAACAAACTCTCCCCCCGACCGCAACCCCATCGCGATTAATACACACCCAACAACAACAGTAGATCGGGGCAGAGGGATAGGAGAGAGTCCATAGCGATGGGCCTATCAAGGGGCTTGCCAACGATATAGTCAATGATAGTATGCCCGGCGTCTTTCTTTCCCCGTTTGGAGCCAATCTCGGCGCGATGTAACGAAGGAAAAATGGAGATACTCCGAATCTGTCCATGAGAAGCATCTGCCCAACGTACAGGTTGACTCTGACGCTGGGACTGAAGTCTATCCTCCCTTTACGGCCGGGGAGCTTCGTACGGGCCTCCTCTGGCAATCGAGGATCTCCGGAACCCAAGGTTCTTCTGTGCTTCGTCTTCTATCGTCCTGGCTATGGAAGGTTGCTCGTAGTTCGACCGTTTTCGTACGTGACATCGATGGTGAACGTCGACTCGGACACCGCGTATATGATTCGTAGCTAAGTCGTCAGTGTGGACGAGACGGTAAACGCGGTTGAGCAAGGCGTAGCTGAAGTTAGCTGAAGTTAGAAACACCATAGATCTGGAGTGTTTATAAGTGAAATCATCATTGCCTCGTAACATGTCGTGTCTATCGTGTATGCCAGTTCTTTTCTTTTCTCTGCCTCTTGTCTTCTTTTTCTCGCCGTTTCTCGTTGCTCGCCCATCATAAATCAGGAACAGGGTCGACCTTCTTCACAACCCTCGCCGGCGAGCCAACCGCAACGGAGAACTCGGGAATCGACCTGGTGACAACGCTGCCTGCCCCTATCGTGCATCCCTTACCGATCGTGACGCCCGGCATGATGGTCGTGTTGCCTCCGATCCAGCAGTCGTCGCCAATGATGACGCTGCCGCCGTATTCGATGCCGGCGCGGCGCGATGCCACTCCCGTCTCGTGCGTGGCGCCGAAGATGGACACATAGGGGCCGAAAAGGACGCGGTTGCCGATGGTCACCATTCCGCAGTCGAGAATCACGAGGCTGTGTTGGCAGAGGAACAGCATTGTCAGCAACGGTGTCGTACTTCAAGAGAAACATTTCTGCTTCGTGTTTGTTTCACGTACTTGAAGTTGGCGTAGAAGTCGTCTCCAATCGAAATGTTACACCCGTAGTCGACGTTGAAAGGCGTCTCGATGAAGGGGTTCTTTCCGATCTTGCCCAGCATCTCGGTCAGGATCTTCTCCCTCTCGACCACCAGCGAGTCGTTCGTGGCGTCGTCGGGGAAATAGCTGTTGTATTTGTGCATAAGCCTCCGAGCACGAAACCTTCCCTCGATAAGCTCCGGCGCCTGCGAGTTGTAACTGCGTGAGAGAGAAAGATAATACAGCGTTAGTGTGAATCTCAGCGGAGAGGGTGAGAGGTGAGCATGAACACGGCTTTTCCTTACAGCATCCCCGAGATCATCTTCTCATAGTCCTCGCACCATGGGATGTGGATGAGCGTCTTTGCGTGCTCAATCGCAGCGGGATCCTTCTTCGTGCTAGCCATGATGATGACAACGATGATGCTAAAGGTAAGAAGTTTCAAAAACTTGGAAAAGCCACCACCAGGATCGGCACTGAGAGAGTCTAAGAGGGGGAAAGAGAAGATCACTCAGGGCAAGACTTCCTCCGCAATAATATACCCAAAAAGCAAGCCCTCACTTATTTCATGCCGGCGAGCACAAACGTGTTCATAGTTCCATGTCCCTTTTTGTTCTTACCGTACGTTGTGAAGGCCTCAGTGGCGGGGGGGGGGCCAAGCATTAGGGCCAGTCAGCAGCACCCTTTCCAAACCCCCTTCGCCCCCCCTCTCTCACCTCAAGCCCGTCCACTATTTGGGATGCTATAGTGGAAATGGGGTCGATGGTAAATGGTATGCTTGAGCAGTGTCCGAAGAACACCCGCTGGTACGGATGGAGGCTACAAGTTCTCTGTAGTGATCCTTTAGTTATAAACGGGAATACCATCTTCAGCTATCGGCCGATCCGGCTGGCTCCCCACTACCAAGCACTGTGGAGATGATTGCACCGAGACAAGACTTTGAACGAGACGGACTGTACAAATCAAGGAACGAATCACGGGGCTCTCCGTTCGATTATATGCAGCTTAGATGGTCATGTCGGTATTCGCGCTACTTGATATGGGGCTCCTTCACGGCGAGCCCAGTTTCTGACATGAACCTATGGATTCAATGTGCTCTATCCGTTCCCCTGGTAGAGAGAGACCACACAGCGAGAAAAGAGAGCTAAGACGATTCCCTAGCTAGCTGAACCGCCTTCTGTGCCGCGCGCCCAAAATCCGATTCGACATGGAGTCCAAGGTCTGCATCCGCCAGCTGTTTTGTCCGCTATAAGTCAGTCACCTGTCACAAACAAAGAATCAGACAGAGAAGTGCGGTGTGTAACAAGGGGGAGGGGGGAAGGGAGGGGGGGTTTATCCTCCGGGACCAATCTGCTGGTACGACTCCGTACTTTTGTGCATTGGCAGTGACACAGACCACTCACCAGCTTCAATCCCTGCGCCGAATTGGTTCCCTGGAGGCGCACGACAAGTGGGACGGCCAGGGTCATCTCCTGCGCGGCTCCAATGATGGATTCGGCAATCATGTCGCAGCGGGTGATTCCTGGGTTAGGAGGTAAGGTAGTCACAGTGTCAGTTTGGGCCTCCGATAACATGGCAAATCAAAGAACAACGGCACGAGATGCCAGTGGGAGAGAAGACACACCTCCGTAGACGTTGATCAATATGGCTTTTACCCGCTCGTCACCCAGCACGATGCCGAGAGCTTGGATCATTGTCTCCTTGGTCGCCTGGCCCCCGGCGTCTAAGAAATTGGCACTGGCCCCGCCGTGAAACCCGATTGCATCGTTGGTGGCCATGGCCAGACCTGCTCCGTTGACGATGTTGCCAATGTTGCCGGTGAGCTTGATGTAGACCAGGTTGTGCTGCTCTGCCCTGACCTCGTCCTGCACCTCCTGACTCGTGTCGCGCAGGCGGAAGAGATCTGGCTGGCGATGTGCCGCATCGTCGTCGACGACCAGCCGGGCATCGAGGCAGGTGAAGAGGCCGGAGTCTAGTCGAGCCAGAGGGCTGATTTCCAATAGCGTGGCGTCTGTCTCTTTGAAGATCCTATAAGCTTTGGTGAGAATGTCACCGAGGTTCGCTGTATCCCCGTCTCGTACGCCAACATGTCTCGAAATCTGCGAAATCAGCTCATCGGTGATACCTTGAGAGAAACCAAATGCAAAGGAGGTCCCTTTTCCGGCAAGGTTATTCCCAGAAATATTCCCTCCTCTGCCGTTGTCATCACATCTGGAAATGATGACCGCTGGACAGTAATGCTCCCGGTCAATGGTCATGGCCATGTACCACTGGTCCTCGTGAGCCAGCCTTTCAGAGACCAAGAGCTGGCTGACAGTCAAGGGCCGATGGCGGATATTCTCCGAGATGGCCTGCTGATGAAGCATCTTTGCGGCCACATCGAGTCCCTGCTCGGGGCTATCGACTGTCTGGAGACCCCCTCTCAGGCCATTCTCGAAGACGAGGTTGTCTAGGTGGCTGTCGAGGACTTGAGCTCGTAGAACGCAGTTGTTACCTAAAGCCTTTACGGCATCCCGAGCCTCGAGAGGCGTCTGCGCCAAGATTGCTCGCGGGACTGGAACTCCGTGCTAAGGGTCTCTCGTAAGCGTTTAGCAATGTGCTTTAGCATCGCCAACGCACTGATCTAAGGAGTTGCTGAGTATCATGGCCGTGCAAAGTGAGTTGTCTCAGCTGCTGTTTCGTCGATGAGAGCTGAAGGGTGTTAGTCCTGTCTCCAAGCGTAGTTCTAGCTGACCTCGTGAATCACTCGTTGAAACTTATGAGGTAGGACATTTACTGGAGTACTGGATAGCAAACCTTTGGTGGTCGAGTCAGAAACCCCGCCCGGGTTATCGTAGCCCGAGATAGATTCATCTGGTGCGTCTCCAAAGGTGGACAGGCGCGGATATCGTTGCGGATGTCGAGAAAAAGGAGGCTAATGCCATGGTGTGAACCTCCTGTTATCAACATAAGAACGAAGAGGAGGTTACCTGTTCTCAAGTCGATATTTGATGCCTGTAATTCGACATAGATGCCGCGTCAAGCCCCTCGATCTCTCAAATAGCCGAGTTCAGTGAGGAGCAACCACACCAGGCGTGCACACACACCGAGTGTCCCATTCTTACAGAGACCGGCCCCCACAAAGTGGCGTTAGCTAAGCTCTGAACATTCTATGGAGATTCGCTACAGCGGATGATACTCGAAATACCCGTATGGCCCACCCACTGTCAACGTGACACAGTTCGCGGTCTTAGTAGTAAGAAGCTGGTGACGGAAACTACGGCCTATAACCGATCATGGCACCATGATGGCCGGAGAAAAGGGGCGTTTAAGAAATGAACCAAGCGTTCATATGAGACTATTGCATGCAAGACAGCATGGAAAAGGTCCTAGAACTTGCATCTATGTAGTGTTGAAACAAAAAGCATTATTCAATATACCTATGCTTTTCTGATAATGGTGGCCTTCATTATCACAACTCCGTCCCTTTCTGCCACTACCTCAAATACCAGGTCTCCGTGGATTGATTCAACGGACAAAGTTCGGAGTTGATACTCCTCTCCTGCATAGACTGGTGACACGGCTCTGTAGATAATCTCATCAGGCCCTGTGCCCTGTCCATGGATGTCTCTCCAGTAATCCAACAAGTTGATGACATTCAAGGGTCCGTGAACCACGACGCCAGGGTGACCTTCAGCAACCCGAGTCCAGTCTTCATTGTAGTGTATCTTGTGACCATTAAATGTCAAAGCTGAGAATCGAAACAGGCCAACGGGAGACCACGACATCTTGCGTACTGGAAAGGCTGTAGTCGGGGGGGAGGAATTAGTCGATGCAGTTGTCTTATAAATCGAACCTCCACAAGCCCAAATGGAGCAGTGATTATAAGGATAGGACTCACCATGGTCATCAAGTATCACATCAGAAACTGACGACGGGGCCAGAATGTTGCCGTCCACGCTCCGATGCGCCACACCCCCTCGAACCTCAGACTGTCCTGGTATCACTGGTCGAAAGACCCATGACCGTTTATCAACCAGTGCTAGTCCTCGGGATCCATACAGCTTCTTCTCTACCTCGACGAGCACCATCTCACCTGCAGATCGACTCGTCTTCGCCACCGCACTGAGCAGCTTCGTGTGCTCCTCCGCCTCATCCCCTACTCTCAGGGGGTTCCCCCTATCGAACTTGATGTGACCACCCGCCCACATCCTCCTTGTATACGGAGCGGGCGTATTGAACGTCCGGTCACTCCCGTCAGCACCAAGATCAGCTTCGACGTCGAATGGCGTGAAGTAGACAAGGTGGTGAGCCGGGGGCACGGGAGTGCCCGCAGGCGCACTCATCCTGCGCATGTCGTGGCCGTCGAGGACTGGTCGACCAAGCGTCACTGCGAGCTTTTGGAGCTGGTTCGAGTCAATGTATTGGCTACGCTTGGTAACCTGTTGCCCAAAGTGCTCCATCATATGAGACGCCGCTTCGGCAGCCGTCCGGATTTTGGGCTCTGGTATTGTCGATGAGCGGCGGGTTGTTTGAAAGAGCAGCTGCTTTGCAGCTCTTTTGCTGTGATGGAATCCCCTCATCCTGTGGCATCTGTAAACTTGGAGGCGTGCGACAATTGCGTCCCTCGTCCTGAGATCAAACCCTTTAGACGACGCTCTCACGATGTTTGATAGCGTTGTCTTCGATTATGATACCGCTGCTGTCCTGATATCTCGGCTCCACGACCTCGCGAGTCAATTTTCTCCCCTGACTGATTGACAGATTCGGCTACTTGAGTCTCGAGATGCCGACTACTGTTGATCATTCTAGCTAATTGACAATCAGCTTACAGCGGCCGCCGTTCCACTAAGACCAGTCATTAGCTGCTTAAAATCATACCTATTGGCTAACTGCAATTCACTGTGCCTTTGAATCCCTATGGCGTTATTACCTGTGCGTGAACCCACTCATGTCCGGATTCCTGTAAATCAATAATTGAATTTTGCACAAGACTCCGTACACGCAAACTTGCTAAAAACCTGCAGAAGGTCCTCCTTTGCCAGAGCCTCAGTTGTCTCTCGTTAATGTCTTCTTCATTTTCACAAAAACCATCACGACTCCACATTGAATCCAGACTCAATCGTGATAAAAGGAGGTTGAAACCTCCTCCACTTGGCCCTCGACTCAGAAAATCCGTCTCCGCCTACTCTATATGGCATTATATTCGCTGGAGCCGCTCGCTCCCCATTACTAAACGCCGTCAGCCCCGTCCCAATGTCGTTGTCGGAAGCATCACATCAGGGGACGGCATACCCGCATGCACAGCTGCGGCCACGGCGGTGGATTTAACGCCGTGAGCGGAGCGGGCAGCCGTTCCTGATAACTGTACGGAGCCCGCATATACAAGTCGGCTGGGCAAAAGGCACCATGTAAAGCAGAGAATGGCATCACTTCGTTTCGAGGGGGGGCGCCCAGATCGTAGCTCGCTACACTTTGGGAAAAACTTACGCAGCCCCAGTCAAGCGGAGCGGCTTGCATGAAGGCAGATAGATCTAAATTAGCCCTGGCAAAACGACTCAACAGTTGGGATCCCCCAAGTCACCGCCAGATTCTAGAACCTTGACGTGCGGCAGGATAGGTAAGCACCAGTAGCTTCGGCCAGCGACTTTGACGCGTGCCTTAGCTCCCGAGGGAAGTGCTGGGCCTGGCCTGGTGTGGGGATGAAGGGGGGGCCCTATTTACGGAATACGGAGTGAGAAAACACCACGGCTGCGGTGCTGGAATTAGGCTGCCTGACATCATTGTCTGCCGGGGGATACTGCTAGGAATCAGTTCGACTGCCTCGATATGGCAATGGTGTGCTTGTCAGGGTCCTTGACGGGAGACGCAATGGTCCATCAAAGGGGGAGCAGCGGGCGTTGAGTGAATGTCCGTGCCGCTAAGCTGAGCATCCATCTCACCTACAATGCCCGGCTGACCGGGCGTAACTTTCACTCATAACCGGGTAACATTTCAGGGCATTTCAGTTACCAGTCCAGCGTGCCATACACTTAGGTGTCGAACCACGGGCAGCTTCAGCATTAAACACTGCAGCTGTTAAATGAAACCCCTCACGACAGGCTTTGGGCACCCATGCATCAAAATAAAACGCTATTGATTTAGTTGACTCGACCAAACCTACAAGCAATGGCTGCGACTTAATTACGAAGCACACCTGCAGCTGCAAACCGAACCAGCAACATGGTGGTGAGGAGACATCAGAAAGTGATCTATCAAGAAATACGACACAATCCTCAACGCCGAGAAGCTCGAGTTTCTCCGCCGTAGAACAGACAGAGGAGAACACAAGGCCGATGGCTTTTCGCTGAAATCGTCGCAATAGCCGTGGAAGAAGCCAGGAGTCGAACATGTGGTTGTGAGCGCTACGAAATCTCCGTGTTCATACCATCATTCATTCTGCGGTTGTCGCTCGTGTGCGGTTTCATTGCCATTTATTGTTCCTAAGACTTGAGACAGCATCTCCAGATGCTCGCTTGCATCATGTAATCCGCGCCCTTCGCCTGCAAGTCGACGTGCGATGTCGGACTCGTGACGCATGTGGCTCTGTAGATCAACGACCAACAGCTTTCAGGCATTGTGATCTGTCAAACAAGAACTCTCCGTATAAGACAACACCTGTGGCAAGAGAATCTCACAGAGTATCTTCGCGAACCGCTCACATGCGCTTATACTCGCGCATGGTTTGACTCCCCTCAGTCGGTGTCCAAGTCGGCAGCTTCGCAATGGCCAATTCAATAGCCCACGAAACCCACGAGCTGAGCCGCGTCTCTTCGGCTCAAGAGGACCATCATGGATCTGACCAGTCCATACACAATGCGCAAACGCTCCCTCCAGCGGATCACGGTCGCGACGCATATCTCGCTCTGGCATGTTGCACTCTTGCGCAGGCTCCCATCTGGGGTACTCCTTCAACCTCCGCCCTCATCATATGGTCCATCGAACACTCACACGATTATACAGGATATTCAGTCTCGTTCGGCATCTTCCAGAAGTACTATAGCGACCCCATGCACGGCATTGATGCTTCGGCCGGGGCCATCGCCACGGTGGGATCTATGCAAATGGGCATCATGTATCTCCTGATGCCCGTCTTCTTCACCATACTGAACAGATACCCATATCTGCGGCGCTGGTGCGGCCCTCTCGGACTGGCACTGACAGTCACGAGTCTGTCTGCGTCTGCCTTTGTCGGCAGCATTGCCGGTCTGATTGCGACACAAGGCGCTCTCTATTCCATCGGCTGCGGACTTCTCTTCAGCCCCATCTCTCTCTATTTGGACGAGTGGTTCGTTGAGCGAAAAGGCATCGCCTACGGCATCATGTGGTCCGGTAAATCATCCGTCGGTGTCGCAATGCCATTTCTCTTCAACGCCCTATTGCGACGGTTTGGGCTTCAAGCAACCATTCTCTCCTGGGCCATTGCGTCGGCCATCTTGATATCACCAACGCTTTTCCTCCTCAAGCCACGCATCCCATTACGTTCTGTATCGCACACGCGGCCGCTGTCGTTCGCCTTCCTCCGCCACGCTTCCTTCTGGACGATGCAGCTCGGAATCGTCGTCCAGTCTTTCGGCTACCTCATGCCCAGCACCTATCTCGCCAGCTACGCTTCAGCAATTGGCCTTTCCTCTGTGACGGGTCCCATTCTGCTTGCACTCTTTTCCATGGCTTCTGTCCCAGGGTCTTTAGTCCATGGGTGGCTGGGCGACAAAGTCTCAGCAACAAAGGTCATCCTTCTTTCATCGTTTGGCAGTGCCGTCCCTGTTTTCCTGCTCTGGGGATTGGGCCACCAGATGAGTACAATGGTAGTCTTCGTCATCCTCTACGGATTCTTTGCTGGTGGCTTCAGCTCGACCTGGTCGAGTATGCTGCTCGAAATCAAGCGAGATGACCGAGCTGCAGAGACGTCTCTCATCTTTGGCCTCCTCATGGGAGGTCGAGGGCTGGGATATATGCTCGGCGGACCCATCAGTGGCGCTCTCCTGTCGACGAAGGGAGTTATCGCGGAGGAACCATTGGGCTATGCCACCAAGTACGGGCCCATGATTCTCTGCACTGGAGTTACAGCCGTTATGGGGGCTTGGGCTCCGTTGTGGAAGGGCGCAAGGATTGCGGGCAGGGTGGGTATGAGAACCTGCTCTCGCATCTTTACTTCTACTTCTTGAATGATAGACTGCCTCGCTGCCAGCGCGCATTCTCATACTTCAAGTGCTTGACACATGATGCCGTAAGATGGTGTGAGTCGTAGCCGTTGCTGGTAATGCCGCATTCCGAACATATGTCTATAAGTGGGAAGAGAAAGCATCAGCATATCGCCGCATCAATACACAATGCCTGCAACTAATTGTCAAATGCTACGTCCGTCTGGTTTCCAATGGCCCTGAAAACATACCATAGTCATCAGACTTATATCCAGGTTGCAGTACGTCACGACCCCCAGTCACCAGATCCTCATTGCTGCTGTGGTAGTTCCCAGCAACTCGGGATAGCCACACCTCTACGGGAAAGACTACACTAATGCACCAGACAAGGGTATTGTGGGTTGATGAGCTATCATATGCTGTTGGTTGAGACTCTCGTCTTTATTCTCCGTATGGTTCCATGCCCTGAACAAGGGTAGTGTGGGGAAGATGCATTAACTCTTCTCGAGCGACCCGGGAAACTGGGCATGAATTGGTGCGGATCTAGTGTAAACGATCTTTAATCAAGTCCTAAACAAGTATACAGAGTGAAAGAAGGCGTATAGGCATGTCAGTATACCTCCGGGTTAAAGAAACCTGAGCAGCTGGACAACCCGTCACACTTCAGACACTCTCCCCGGCCACTTCACTCCAAACTATCAATCCGTAGCACCATCCAGTCATATATCGTCTTTTAGCATGATAAGTTCAAATGATCGCTCGTCTTCCCTAATTTGACCTTGATTCTCTCCGCCTTCTCCAACTCCTCCACTCCCTTCATGTCAGTTCCAAGTATCCCATCTTTGTCAACCGAATGATAGAGGACCGCCAGAACCGAGCCCTTCCATAAAGGCACTTCCTTGGCCCTGTACCCAGCAATCACAGCCCCCAAAAGCGCCATTCCTCCCAAGAATTGCACGACCAGCGGCAGGATGAGCCACATCCATCGCACGCGGATATACAAGACGGCCTGACTCGTCTTGCCCCTTGCGAGCTGCATCTGCTTTCCCTCCCGCACCATGTCAGTCAAGCTGAGTGCAACGCTGTCAAATATGCTCGACACCTCCTCCAAACTGCCATTCGCAAATGCCGCCGTGGCTCCTGGGGCAAAGTCCTCAAAATCAGCGTTCCCGTTGGTCGTGCCGCAGAACGCAGCCGAATGGAAGAAGTTGACAAGGTATTTGAGGTCCATCATGTCCAGATACACATCTGGCAGACCCTTGCCGGTGCCGTTCCACCATGCCTTATCCTCGCGGCCACTGTACTGATTTATGTGTCCCTGCTCGATGCCACTGTAGTTACCAAGGTGTATCTCGTCCGTGACGCCAATGGTGAAGTTCTTCCCAGTCGACGATATGCTGGAGTAGTTGTACAAGGAGATGCCAAGCGCACACTCCACGATGGCTGATTTGCGTACTAAGGTTTCGAATCTGATCTTGTCGTCTGTGACCCGGTCATAGGCATCGTTCCTGGGCTCCCAGTGAAAGAAGGCGGCGTTGAAAAGATCGGAGCCATTGAGGTAATTCGAATAGTAGTTCAAACTGCTCGAGTTCAGAACCTTGATGGCGTTCTGTTTCGGGACAAAGTTGAGCTGCACGCCTCTGGGAGTCGTCATGTTGCAAACATCTCCAAACCCGTCGTAGAAGCCTTCAGTGCCTGACGCATCCGTACAACAGTCGCACTCCAGAGTCGCCAAGGTTTCCTCGAGAACATTGGTACAGGTGCTAGTAAAGCCCAGCGTGATGTAAGGCTGATCCCAGGTGCAGTTGGAAGTACAATTAAATGCCGATTCCCAACTGGACGGGCGTAGGCCCCTGATGACTGCGGATGGTGTGTCATTGGCTAAGTCCGCTGGGGAAGTTATGTTAGAGTCTTGGTTCAAGTATGGTGAAGGAGTCGTCATGACTCACAGTAGCCCAATAACATCCTGACGCTCTTGGGGTTGCGAAAGCCATGTGCATACCCAAAGGTTGCTGAACCCTCTTGGTGCGTATATAACGTGCCTGGTTCGACATGGACAACCTGCTGTGCAAAGGTATCCGTCAGTAGCGACAGAATCACCACTATGGCGCTGAGGCTTGCGAATCCCCACGAAATCTGAAAGAGCATCCGCAAAGATCCGAGCGGCCCGCGGCTTGCCGTATCGATGATGGCCATGTCTCGGAGACGATGAGACTTGTTCCTGAAGCGCATCCATTTCTCCTGGCTAAGGCAAGTCGAGACGGCGGCAAGAAGCGTTGCCCTTGCTGTGGTTATCACAATGGCAACGGTGGCGTTGAAGCTGATGAAAAAGGACCATTCTGACGACAGCTTGTTTTGGAAATGCGCGAGCATACACACCAGCGCGCCCATACAGACGAAGCTGATGCCCATGGTGAATATCTCTAGCCACCAAGTTGACGAGAGTCTGTGCAGTAGGCCCTGTTGGATGTGAACGGGCTCGACGGCGTCGACATCGTCAGAACCTTCGAGCTTGACGCTGCTGGCGCTGCTGCCAGTATTTTGAGGCGTGGAAGCTTCACCAATCTCCTCTGTTCCATCTGAAATGAGGGGCTGCTGAGTGGTACTCTCGTCCATATTGAGGGAGTCGCCTTGAGTTGAAAGCCTGTCGTGTTCCAACATCATTTCGAGCGGATAGTCCGTATCCTGTGATGATTAAGGTCCAAGAGCGATTATCGCATGATTCCGGCAAACAAATGGCGATGGGGGCTCGGCAACTGAATATAAACTGGGTGAATGGCCATGAGGCTCTCACGACACACAGGACTAGGCTTCTACTGTAACAGCATAGGCAGTGAAACCACAAGTAAACCGTAAAAGAGGGGAAATGTCTCTGCATTTTTGGGGATCATAGAGCGAAAAGGTTACGTCTCACATCCAGTGAGGCTCACTCCTGATGATCGTTCATAGCAAGCATACAAGGATTAACCTGAACGTAGCTGGTGCGGAAATGGAATGCACGGTGGAACATCCATATGAGTATCCATTTGCTTAGAATGAATCTGCTCATAAACCAAGCTCCTCCTATCCGCATGTCATTCAGCCGGCGGTAACGCCCCCAGCCAACGATGTCGCAAAAGTTCCGTTGTCGTCGGACGCTCTGCGGGATCAATCTTCATTAAAAATTTGAGAAACGACGCGCAATCATCTCTCTGCTCCTGCGATAAACCAGGCATGAAAGCCTCGGAAGCAAGACCGCCACGGCCAGACGGCTCCTGATTCTTAATACGCCCCTCATCATCAAAAAGCTGGTGGACAAGATCTTGGTTTCCCCTATTAAGAACGCTCTTCGGGAACGGCCCGAAGAGGTCAACAATTTCAGCCAAGTGTTCCTTAACGTCGTACCGTCCATCCGGAGGCGCTCTGCCGTCAAACATTCGCACAGCCCGGTAGACTTCCAGCACGGCAGCGCCCAAGTTCCACCAGTCGGTAGACGCGTCCCACGGAGCCCCGATCAGGACTTCGGGAGAGCGAAGGGCCACTGGCTGGATGAGCTCGCAGAGGTGCCTGTCGGCCCAGCTGGAGACTCCCCAGTCTCCCAGGACGACATCAAAGTCAAGCAAGCGAGTATTTGCCTCGTTGAAGTAGAAGTGGCCGAGGGGGCAATGTTGGATTGGGCGGTACTCCGTCTCTTGCCTGTCCTGATGAGCGATCGGCTCCTCGAGATAGCCGGACTCGATCCTTGAGTAGTCACGAAACTTGACAAAGATGTTGGCCGGCTTGATATCTGTTCATAAAGTCTGGTCAGCCTTGGAACAAAGCACGGAAGCTGGCTACCGCTACCTGTATGGATGACATTATGGTCATGGGCGAAATCAAGCGCTACCAACAGCTGAATTATAAACTTGCGCATAACCGGCTCCGGTATCATGTTCTCGGGGAATAAGCTGCCAAAGCTGCGAAGAGTTTCGCCCATCAGTTCAAAGATGAGGCATACGTGGGTGCCGTTTGGACCTTGATGCTCAAAGTCATCAAGAAGATGGCAGACGAAAGGGTAGCCAGGATGGCTCTTGTCTCCGTCACGGAGATGGACCAGAATCTCCTTCTCGAATGTGTCGCGTCCTTGGCCGTAGCATATAGCACTCAGCACTTTGAGTGCCCGGAACTCTTTGGACATATCACCACTACAATGAGGAGCGTGAGCCGATATGCATCATTTCACGCCACTCGAAGAAGCGCGCTTGGTTGGGAATATCTACTCACCTGGCTTGAAGATCTCGGACCAGCCAAACAGTCGAGTAGCGGCCGTATCGAATCTTGTTGAGGACCTTCCATCTCTCATTGAAGACGTCGCCAATGTAGACAGGGTGAAAACCGCCAGGTCGGTACGCAGCTCTGCCCTCGTCAACGTCTTCTTCAGAAACCGGATCCAGCTGAGGCGCAGCATTGGGCTGCTTCTGCGTATTGACCGGGTTCTGCACTTGTGTTTGCCTGAGTGAAGGCGATTCCGGTTCCTGCTGATTGTTATCCATGTTCGACAGGATCCAGTCAATAAAGAAGCCACAGCGCAGTAGATGTTTCAATGGCGATGAAGGTTTCGTACAAAGCACGGTTAATATACGCAGTATTTGCCTCGAGCCTGCAGGGATCCTACACAGCCTTGGGCACCTAGAGTGCTACAAATGCGACGCACCGGAACAGAACCAACACGAAAAAAGAGTAGGGGCGGCAATTTAACAAAGTGGAAAAAGGCCAACGACAGGCAACAGTCGGCGTTCAGCCCCCAACAGACAAATGAGTGAGTATGGATACCACGGAATCAAGGAAACATTTCAACCCTTGCCCTCGCCAGCTCCAGATTCCCATCCCCCAACAGCAAGTCGAGTTTGTCGCCCTCCCAATCTCGTGCAGCCGCCTCCTCACAAATAAAGTCGCGGATTCTTCGATCCCACAGCGTGTTTTCGTCGTCCAGCTCCTCGCTCTCTGCCTCCACGACGTCGATGCCTCCGCCCGACAGCGTCTCACTTACAGGGTATGAGCCCGCAAATTCCCAGTCGAGAATGGCTAGGATTTGATCGCCCTGGGTCAGGATGTTGCGTCCATGAAAGTCTCCGTGGACAAGTGTAAACGGCTCATCCTCCATCTCGATTGTCGCAAGAGAATCTCGCTTTTGCTGCAGCTGTTGTATGAAGTCCGAGACCGAGACATCCTCGAATAGATCTTGCTCAATATCCTTTTCGTCCGCATGCGAGTAATAGGCAATCTCTCGCTCATAGCAGGCAAGAATGTACTCCTTGGTCGTTCTATACGGTCCGATAGGATAATATTGGTGGCTGTGAAATTTTCGCCGCCCTTTGAAGATCTTGACTCCTTCAACAGTGGGAGCAGGTTGGAAGTCGTCAGGATTCAATCCCCCAATCATAGGAAAACGAGTGTCGGCAAAATCAACAGTGATTTTCGCCAGTTGTTTCGCCAATGACTCTTTCTGCTCGGCGGTCAGACTCATCCAGTTGGAGCTGAGAGGCGTGGCATCGATGTATTCCTCCGCTATGAACGAGGTGCTGTGTGTAGCTGTGGCTTGATGAAAGAAAACGAGTGGAACTGGGATATGGGGAAGCTTTGTGCTGATGAACTTCTTGAAGGCGACTTCATTCGTGATTTGGTATGGGAAAAGTGCATCTTCGCAAGGGAGACGCAACACATATTCGTAAAACGAGCGTGTGACAGTTTGAAAATTGTCTTGACCACTTGACACAATCTGAGAAACCTACGCGTCGTCAGTGGCCACGAGTCGACCATCCAAGTCAGGCAAATCGAATCTCACCTCGAAAGAACCATGCAGTCTCACAAGCCAGACAGTGTTGTAACCTCCCTTGGCCAGCAGCGTAACCGATCGAAATATAGCAGCCTCACTTGCGTCTACGTCTAGGCTTTCGGGGTCGGACGGGTTGGACGGGTTGGACGGGTCGGACGGGTTGGACGGGTTGGACAGGTTGGACGGGTTGGACGGGTTGGACTCCTGCTGGCACTCCATTACCGCACGCGCCTTGGCCACGATCGCATAGTTTGCACTTCTTAGGGTTTCCAGTGCTATCACTGCGGTAGTAGTAGACTTTTGGGTGGACATTGCACTGGATTTGGTGGTCTTTGCAGTAGCCGTTCTTGTTGCAGCACTGGCAGTGATGGGTGGTGGGCATGATGGAAGAAGTTCGAGAAGCTCTTGCCGATGAAGTATGTTTTGTGCAACTGAAAGTCACGTGGTTGTTGTTGTTATTATCGCGAGGAGAGCTCAAGACTTGATGATGGTATCGTATCACAGATATTCTCCTCTGCCAGCGATGCGAAGCTGGTCTTTTATAGAAAACTTCATGGCAGCGACGATTCCAGTACTCTCTCTCATCCTCATAGACCTGACATTATTGACTTCACATCGGTGACATTCTTCGACACTCAGTGCACACACGCTCATAGCGACTTGCGTGCGGGGAGAATCCTTCAGTCTTCAGGTCATGCAAGGGAGTGTATACTGTCAGGCTGCAGCCAGCCTTGCCCTTGGCATTGGCCAGTGTCCATCACATGGAGGGTCGCGTCTCGCCTTTTTTTCTATGCCTTTTGCTCGCCTTTTCTGATTGCCTTCCGTTGCCTTTTCCACGGACCAGTTTCTACTGGGCATCCTCCATTGCTCGTATGTGATATGGAATCAGCTGGCTCTGTTCGGTGTGCTCCACAGGCTTCAGTGCTCCGAAACGAAGATTCCCGCCAATCATTTTGGCACACGTTGGCATCAGAAACAAGGCTTTACCAAGCCACGCGTGCCGGAAAGCCTAACAAGACACTCATTTTCATTCAAATAACGAAACTTCATGGAGTGTACAGACTAGTGCGTGATAACGTGCACATAGCTCAGAATATGTACGTGTTTGAGTTTGAGCCTTGGTAGAGTTTTGCCTCGATATCTATCTAATCCTGTGCAAAGGCTGCACGAGGATAAAGAACCTGTAAAAGGAAGTTGAATATCGATATTCCAAGGATGGTGATGACTTCTTCTAGGCCGTTCTCACACTTATTGACCTGCATCCACACCATAGAGTAACTATCCTGCGTTGCCATCTTTAGGGTATATGCTAGTCACATACAATCACACGATTGGCTTCATTTTAGAAGCATATAATAAGATTTGCAGGATAATAGAAAATAGCAGAAAGCATTCATCTGCTCTCTTTATCAGAACTAAGCAGTCACGGGGCCGTAGCACTACTGAAACGCTGGTTACCCAAGTTGGAGTTCTGTATAGCCATTGATTGACAGCTCGCTTTGTTTCCTGTTTCCATTACTAGGTTCACATACCTACACAAGTCTGGCGATCTCCAGTTAGTTGCCAGACCACAGACGATCACGGCTCAGATTCCCGTCAACTAGTCCGTATAGAAGTCAACTCTGTGACGAAGAAGCTGCTGACACGCATCCGTCTCAAACTGCCCTAGAAGTGGAATCCCAGTGATCGGAAACCTCTTCTCCAGTCTTTTCAAAACACGAAAGAGTGAAAATGCCTCTTTGTCCCCGTGTTCGTTCCCGCTTGTCAGACAAATTAATTCGTAGCATAGGACCTTGGCCGCATCTCCCTCTGTCAGCGAGAATTTCCTAGTTCGGCTTACGAGAGTCGTCGTATCGCCAAAGAGGATATTCCATGTAAGGGACTATCCACGCTTACATCTTCAGCCTTTGCGCATAATGTCATCCGTTGCGCCTGATACAAGTAAAGTCTTGTCAGCGAGATTTGAATAGCTGTCATTATGAGGAGCGTAGCGAAGATATATAGTCAGAGACCCTCCCCAGTCCTTGACAAACAGCAGGCAGTAAACTCATTAATCAATCAACAGCTTGAAACCAAGTAGCCTACCAAAAAACACCTCTATACACCAACTCATTTAAAATGACCACCGTCGCAACAAGCCGTTACGCAGCAGCACATGCAGACCCGCATGGCCCAGGCGACGCAAGACCTACCGCCCTCCAGATCATCAAAGACGAGCAACGCGAAGAAACCATGAGCGACAAGGTTGTCTTCATCACGGGTTGTTCCTCAGGACTAGGCATCGAGACAGCCCGAGCGATGAAAGCCACCGGCGCAACCCTCTTCGTTACCGCTCGCAACCTGGAAAAGGCAAAGCAAGCCCTCGGTGACATTCTAGACGGCGGACGTGTTCACCTTCTCAAGCTGGATCTCGAATCTCTCGACAGTGTCCGCGCCTGCGTTGATGAGTTCAAGTCCAAGAGCAGCACCCTCAACATCCTCATCGAAAACGCCGGCATCCGCCACGTGCCGTTTGGCAGAACGCGAGACGGCTACGAAAAGCACTGGGGGACCAACCATCTGTCACACTTCCTTTTATTGCAGCTTCTCAAGCCAATCCTCATAGCGTCAGCCACCCCCGACTTCTGCTCTCGCGCCGTCATCGTTTCCTCCACGGCTCACAGAAACGCTCCCATGGATTTCTCAGACTTGAACTGGGAAAAGAGGAAATATGTGCCCTCGGTTGCATATGGCCAAAGCAAGCTGGCGAATGTCTACACTGCGAGTGAGGTCGAGCGGCGGTATGGAGCGCAGGGATTCCATGCATGGAGCGTGCACCCTGGGGGTATCAGAACAGGCCTTCAGGCACCCAGTCAGTGGGACGTCAAGGACTGGCTCGTTGTTGTCAAATCCGGCCCCATGGCAACTCTCATGAGCATGCTGAACGCTGAGCAAGGCGCCTCGACGTCGGTATGGGCTGCTGTGAGCAGAGATCTGGAAGGCCAGGGGGGGAAATACCTGGAGAGGAATCGATTCAGCGAACCGTTGAAGAAGGGGTGGAAGATGATTGATCCAGGGCATGCCGAATGGGCCTATGATGGAGAGGCTGCAGCGAGATTGTACGACTTGTCTCTGAAAGAGGTCAATCCCTAACTTGTTTGGGTTCAGAGTGAGTGGCGCAGCATCGAGGTCGCTTTTATCGTACGCTCTAAAGACTTCACGTCGCTGCTTGAATCTTGTCATGTGCACGAGTAGCTGTATTCTCATAGACTAGTATCTGGTATTCTACCATTGTCCCCGGGAAAAGAAATCGTCCACCTCGTGCTCGGTCCCCTGTCTCATATCTAACTCCCCCGAGCAATCTTCTGCAGTTGTGCGAGATTTCCGTTAAATATATCAGAATCACCTCCCCAAGGAGACGCATCACTGTTCTGCCAGATGGTATAAACGCTCCAGCCATTGGGCAACGCTCCAACGGAGCTGGCATACCGCGCGATAACAAGAGGCGATTTGCTGCCGAACGAGCCATTGTTTCCAGTACACAGCTGCCACCAGCTTGTGGAGGTATAAATGAGGGGATATTGGGTCGTCGCAGCGTGGTAAGTGTTGACAAAGTCGTTGATCCAGCTGACCATGGCACTCGCGCTCAGGCCGTAGCAGCTGTCGCCGCTGGGAGCGTATTCGAGATCGAGCATACCAGGAAGCGTGATGCCGTCCGCTGACCAGCCTCCACCGTGCTTGAGGAAGTAGTTGGCTTGGGCAGCACCCGAAGAGGAGGCGGGCTGGGCAAAATGGTAACCACCCCGGATGAAGCCAGCATTGGTAGCCTTGGTATAGTGATCGCTGAAGCTGGGATCAGTGTAGGTAGTGCCCTCAGTAGCCTAAGCAGTAACTTAGCACTTTGACTCATGGTGAGCATTGGGAAGGGGGTAGGTATGAACCTTGATGATCACGAAGCGCGCGCCATCAGCATAGGCTTTGGCAAAGTCGACGGTGGCTTGGTAGTGGGAGATGTCAAATCCTGGAACGGTTGCGCTGGCTACAGAGGCAAGGGCCGCCAACTGAATGGCGAGGGGGGTCCAAAGCTTCATGATAATATGTTATAGATAAGTAGTCTTTGGAAGCTTGGTGTGAGTTGACTGAGTTACAAGGCGTTCTGAAGACAGTTTACGTGTGGGACGAAAGGGACCTTATATAGTCGTCGGCCAGGCCGTTGCTCTGAGACCGTGTTACCCTTCTCGTGAGGATCTTCATGCGCAGTCCAATAAGCAAGTAATCCACTAGGAAGGCCCTTGCCATACGAGACTAATAGCTTGCCTCAGGTGTCGTAATATTGACAGGCTGCCTTTGGTGGACAATTGCCAACCTGGCTCAGCTTGATGATTCGACGCAATCAGATTCTCTCCTTGGCTCCCGTGTTGTTTGATAGAGTATCCCGGCTCGATCTCCCCGCAGTTAGTGCTGCACAACCACTCATGATCGGCGGGCTATCTCAGAGCTGAAAATGACCCCTGGCTATGGATGGGGCATCTGGTCGAGTTTGGAAGGTGATTTACCGCGGCAAACCGGTTGGAATGGCGCCACATTGAACGGCGGACGAAAAGAATGGAAAACATACTATGCTACAATTGAGGGATGAGTGAACTGTTTTCCTGACGCAAATACTCTATATATAAGGTAGGTACTTCAATGGTATGGCTGGCGAGCAGTTGAACCGATCTTACTTGCCCGGGATACACGCACAGCTGTGACTGCCGGGGTATTCAACTGATAGGGGCATCAACTGCAGTATCATGTTCTTCCACATGCTGCGCACTGCTTCCTCTTCATGGAATAGCGCCTCCTGCGGAAATCCCCCGTCAAGCAGGCCAATTGCATGCGAGGAGGTCAAGTTGATGCAACCTCACGGGAAGGCAACGGAATCTTTGTTCCTGAAGAAGTGATGAATTCATGTATATCTATCGAGTGCGAGCTATGCACTCTTCGGTATCGAGATAACTACGCATCAGCTGAGGGTAGGAGCTGCCACCATTCTCAATAGTCCTTGTGCTTGTACCACCTGACTGACGCAGTACAACTGATGGCCTGCAGATATTTTGTGGCGGGAGGTTCATTGGATTTAAACATTGGATGAGCAAATCAGACATGTGAATACTTGTGCAGGCGATTTCTAAGAATCCGATTGTATTCTCACACCTGTCTACACTAGATATCCTCCAACAGTATCTTTTTTTCTTTTTTTTTTTCGAAATCTATATGTAAACCAAAGGGTATTCAAATTCAGTTAATAAGTCCACCTAGCAAAACAATTTCAGTCTGATCCAGCTCCATCTTCAGATGGTCTCTCCGTAAAGTCGTCAAAATGTCGGACCCCCCATATCGCAGGCCAACGGAAGTTGGGTGGACATTCGCCTTCCGTAGATGGCCGACTTAGGACCAAAGGCTCAATATATATCGAGACAGTCTCTCCAACAGGTCTCGACAACCAGGCTGAGCCGGGCGACTCTCGGATGTGGTAGGTCGCTCAGCGACCATCTCAATGCCCAGTTTGGGCCTCTGGACAGCCAATGGGGAATCTGCTGTCGTTCCAGATTGCACGAGACCGACGGCGGTTGGCTGAGCCTCAAGTGGCTCCGTCTCATCGGCACCGGCCAGAGCAGCAGGGGTCTGTGGGCGCCCGGTCCTTGTGCGTATCGCGATGTTGTTGATCACGATGTAGACGGGGCGGGCGTGAGAGGGCCGCCGAATGGCGTTTCGGCGGAGGATGGAGACGTCCTCGCGCTGGCGCCGACGCAACGTCTGGGGATTGTTGCGCCTGGAGGTGGATAGGTTGCCATCCTGTGGCTGGGACATTGGCGGGAAGTATTCGGCTGCGCTTCTTTGGATGGCCATTGTGAGCGCGCTGCACGGAACCGATATTTGTGCAGGAAGAGGCAGGAAGAGACAAAGAATTGGAGCAAGATTGTAGAGCCGCTGTTTGAATATTGTGCTATACAAAGCAGATGCGAGAAGATTGAAGAGTGCAGGAGCTGTAAGCAGGAGGAGCAGGCGGAATTTATACTCCTAGGATCAGGTGCAGTTCTGCTACGATATTGGCTTGACTACGATATATCGGTATACGCTTCAAGGCTGTCCTGGAGAGGCTTGCGCCTGAAACCTTGTTCCGAACAAGGTTAACATAGGTTGATATTTACGTCTGTTGAGATGTGGCCTTGACAGAATATGAGAATGGCTTTGACGTCGAGGGTGAGGCGTTTGGTAGTGATGGCGATTCTTGCCATGATGGGTATTGTATTGAGGTTATGGCTGCTCCGTGGCAACGCACAGTTGGTTGCTGGGAGGCTCCTAATCTTTTGAGATTTCGCTTCGTCCATGTTGTGTGGTAATGGGTCTCTCGACGATATCGAGAAGGACTTCACCAGTTTTGAGGTTAAGGGCTTGGAAGATAGGCGGAAGCTCATAACCTGAACCCCATTGCAATTATGGCTCCACACGGAACTTCATCTGCTCTGCATAGAAACTTGGCTTGCATCTTGCTCCGTTCGTGGTTGTGGCTTGGAGTACCGGGCAGGCGTTAGATCCATGTGGCGTCCTATCAACTCAGGCAACTCGGGAAAATGGGCTAGGTGTTTGGAATAAGCTTATCAGAAAAACTCCGAGAACCGAAAAGAGGCTCTGGCATAAGGTAAGGTAAGGAAACCTAGGTTTAGGGCTGTTGGCCGAAGAAGCCGGGTTTCATCACAATACACATGCGAACATAACACTTGGACGCTCGAAGAGAGGCTTTGGTTTCCTGAGCAATCACGGCGTTTGCGACACTTCTATGCAAAGCATTACGAAACAGGCACGCATGAGCCTCAGGCGAATAGAAGATTAAGAGTCTCAAAAAATTGTCATTGCCTGATTACATTACATTCGTGACATTTCGTCGTTATGATATCTTCCATCCATCCATTCAAAACCAATTCCTTACGAACTCCTTAGGCGTAGCTTGACAGTCTCAAGGTAACGATCCCGTCACCCTTCATGGCAGAGTGAGAGTGGTAGGGGCATAGCTCTGGTTGGGCGTAACCACCTTGCCATCCTGAACCTGAACATCGGTATAAGCAGGCCAGGTGATGAGCTTCTTGGCGTAGTCGACAACCGCAAACGTAGTGAAGCCGTTGTTAGGGCCAAACTGTCCGCTCCAGCTGGACGTGACGGTGTACGGGCCGCAGGTGACGGGGCCGCCGCTGGCCTGAGAGGCGTTAGCAGCGGCCTTGACGACGTATGTGCAGGGAGTGGCGGCGGCGAGGTGTGTGTCGACGCCAAAGGTCCATGTGCACTCGGTGTTGGCCTTGTTGCAGACGCGCTTCATGTCGGTGATTGTCCACTCGGGAACGGCCGCCATCATGGACTTGTCGGCGGGAGTGGGAGCCGCGAAGGCGGTGGAAGCGGCGAGGAGGGTAGCGAAGAGAGTCTTGGTGAGTTGCATGGTTGCGAGTTGTTTGGTCGAGTGTTTGTATGTAGGAAGAGTGTTTGAGGTTGAATTGAGTCGAGCTAGAGTCGGGACAGAGGCAGAGTTGGCTGAAGATGATGGGCAAGAGAGCTGTAGAGCCGGTCCATAACGTCTCCTTATATACTTGATCGAGCTGTGTCTGTGTTCCTTGAGAACTTGGAATCGTTGCCAACGCAAGTGGAGAAGACATTCACAATCTCAGCTCGTATTGGCACGATCGAGGCCCATGCCAGCTCATCTCTGTGGTTACAGGGAATGTCGGCAGACATATCGATTGGATGCGATCTTCCGAGGAGCTTGCCGGAGGCGGTCACGGCCTGCAGCGGCCACTCGGCACCCTTGCGTCAAGCTCGTATTGGGAGCTGGCATGTTGAGGCTGTCTGTCGATTTGCGGTGGCAATGCAACAGCCAGCCTCGGGACGAGCGTCATTGAGCATTGAGTTGCAGGGATCCGTTCCTCCACCTCATCGGGCCATTGCCTGATCTCAAGCGGCTGAGTACAACAGACGACATGTAGGCACTTGGCATTTAGCAACCCGCCAGAGACATAGAAACGGCTGTATCGTGCAGGGCTTTCATCAATCAATGCAATGACTCAATAGGTCTCTCAACTGTCTCGAGACACAACCTCATAAAGACAACCTGCAACGTTGCCAATGTCTTAAGCTTGGATTTACACTGCGTTAAAGCTCCCGATTAGCGTGTGGGGATCGCATCCGCCGCCGCTCGTATTCCTAGAATAGACCAGAAGATGCAGTATGTAAACGGTCGCAGCACCTGGTGCTCCGTTACGGTAACGCAGCTCCATTGTGCCCCTATGTGGTGCAGATGATCGAAGCGTTATACGAGGTGCTACGGATCTTGCGTATGGCATTGAATCTTGGCGCCGTTTTTGATTGATGCCGTTGGGGTCTCTAGGGAGAATGGATGCCCTACGTAATGGCGGTCAAAAGGGAGGCTGGATCAGAACTTGGTGTCTTGTACTTTGTATGAAGTCGAAGATCGACCTAGGGAGTATTCTAGAAATACTCGTACGTATTGACGCAAGTCTGGTGGAGTTCGAAGCCACGCATTATGTGATGGTTTTGGGCTTGCACACGTTTTACAGCTGCAAGTCTTGGAATGTATACGCCGCAACTGTCTGAAGCAGTGATGCAATGTCCTAAGGGAGCTCCTCATACCCTTATATCAAAGTCCGTGCCATGAAAACACCAGTAACACAGGATACGCCGAGCTGCGTACATCAGAGTGCAAAGTTTACCAGAAATGAAGAGCTCACTCAGACCATGATCAGCTGGGGCAGTATTGATGCTGCATCCTGATTCAGTAAGCTTGCTCGGCCGACGGTTGAGCGACCCTGGTCACCCTAATGCCGAGACACTTCCCCGCAAAGTTGTGCCCCCCAGAAGAGGGCGAGAACCGAGGTCATGCGGCTTCAATGAGAAGACAGACGAGCGGACTCTACTTTGCGTTACACATCGTCGAGGAAATGATAGGCAGATCGGAGGATGACAAGGCCTTACTGCGTGAGGAGGATACCAAGTTGTCGAATGCTGTACAACCAGTCGAACAGGATTCTACTCACCGATATTGGTAGAACGGAGAGACTACCCTACAATTTCAAATGGGCAACCAACTGTAACCCTCTCGACCGTCTCCCCATTCTCAATCACGCTTCCGTTTCGCAAGGTTCATGAACGGAATACTCTCGCGGCCAACCAAGCCAATCAGAGCGTCTCAATGGGCGGATGGTTTAGTGGTATAATTTTCCCTTAGCATCAACCTCTCCAACAGACTTGGCAGAGGTTCAGCTTCCTGCTTGGGAAAGGTCCGGGGTTCGATTCCCCGTTCGTCCAAAGCGCCTCAGCGGCTTCACTTTTTGTTCCTACTTTGCCCCCTCTTCCGTCTCTTCTTTTTGCCATTCCGAATCCCGTGTCTCTTTCTGTTCTGCTTTGTACGAAAAGTGCGACCATATGGGCAAAACTGCAGGGGATCGGACGGAAGACGTGTACATGCAAGGGGTAGTACGAGTGCAGGACGGCAAAGGGCACGATGTCACCTCCTCCTCACTTGGATTCTCGGGCAATACGGAGTTCCTGCTCACGGTAATACATTGCTCGGCGGGCCGTAATTGACGTATATGCCATCACATAGCACATTCCTAACTAGACCATGATTCTAAGCACTATGTTCCAGTAGTTCGCTGCACCCGACCCCTTTCATTAGCAGGGCTGTTTCACGGTATACATGCCATCTCCGTCATCAGCAAAGGGGGACCTTTGTGCAGATCTTTCATGATATCATACGTTGAACCAAATCCAGTCTCCCTGCATTGTATGTAAGGAGAGGGCTTCAAAGGCTGTCATCAGCTCACAATCGCGCCGTGTTATACGAGACAACTACGACACCGGTCAAATGGATCATCAAGGCATATGTACATCATTCATTGCCTATATAGAAAATGCCAACTATGTGCAGGTCAGAAATCCACCACATGAGACAGCTCGTGGCAATGCGATAGTTACAAAGAGCCATTGCCACAGCCTCGTAACAGTTTTGTCATCAGTCATTCATCCATCCAACTCGCTTGACACGCGACTTTTAAGCCCTGGTTCGAGTCCTTCCAATGAGCGTCAAGCTTTTGCGTCTGTAGCCGACGTTGTCCCCAGAGCTTTTAGCCCGCTCACACCCGTTCGTCGAGCAATTTAGTGAATGGGGTTGTTGCCGGGAAGAGCAGCGAGGGGGCCGTTGAGGCCAATGTCCTCGGTGGGCGCAGGAGTCTGCAGCTTCTGCGGGCCAGAGACACCGGGGCCGTTGGGGCCGACGTTCAAGCTGCATCCCTTGTCGTTGACGCCGTTAGGGCCGGTGCAGGTGGTGATGGCGAGCTCGAGCGCGTGCTGGTCCTTCCAGCCCTGGAAGTAGTCGGCGTGCAGGCTGTAGCCGGTCGCGTCGCCGTCGGCGTAGACGAAGCGGTTGAAGTCCTTGACCGAGCCGGTGTCGTAGAAGAACTCGTAGAAGACCGAGAGGATGGCCTTGGGGTGCGACTGCGGGCACACGCCAGTGTTGTAGTCGCCGATAGCAGGGAAGGCGACCTGTCATGCCATTGTCAGCGGATGGTGCGCAGAAAGGCTGAAGATATAAGACATACGTGGTCCTTGTGGTTGGCGGAGTCGAGGTTGACTCCGTCCCAGCAGGACTGGAAGAAGGTCTCGGACCGGATTCGCTGGCACTGGCGGGTAGGGAATCCGTTGGTATCAGGAACGGGCTGGGTGTCGAGGCACACGTGCTGGATAGCACGGTCCTCGAAGCTGGAGGCGTTGAAGGTGCTGGGTCAAATGTTAGAATGAACACATGCGAGAAGCTGTACCGGTAGGATGTTGGCTTACCGTCGGTTCAGGTCACCGACAAGCATCTTGAGACCAGCGGGAGGAGCGATAGGGAGGGGAGCTCCATTGCAGTTCTGTCGACCAGGAGCATAGTCGCAGGCACGAGCGATGTAGTAGGTAGCCTTGAAGCAGTCCTTGTTAGCCTAACCGCCTGTCGATTCGGCCTCATCGGTACCATTCTCAGCTACTTCAGACTTACACTGCCCTGGAAGGTGACGAGCTCAAATTTGCCGTCGTGACGCTGGTGGTACAGCTGAGGCTGCCAGTAGTTGCTGTTGTCGAGGATCTTGTCACAGGTGGTGGCCGTGGCAGCTCGGGCCTGCTCGGGAGTCGTGCTGAAGGAGAAAGCAGTGCCACCGACGACAGCGTGGACATGCGAAGACATAACGCCAGGAGACACGATAGGGTCGCCTCGGAACTGAGTCAGGGGAGCGCAGTTGACAGTGAAGACCTGGGCTTGAGCGCCGATGGCAGCAGCCAGGGCGACGAGGGCGGAGTGCTTGAGAGTCATGGTGACGACTTGGAAGAAGCTGGACTGGCCTGTTGCTCTTGACGGCTTGCTAGAGTGGACTGGAAGACGACTTGATGACCCGACCTGGTGAGCACCAAGTATAAATGTTGGGGACTCTCGATGCTTTATATATTAGTTCGGTATACTGGCCGTATATGTTCCTAGGCCCTCATCCCCCTTGACCCCCTGGCTCACTGGTCTATCTCGATGCAACCAGGTGTAGCACTCGCTCTTGGGTATCCTTGCTTCCATGCTGACAGGTTTCGAAACAACATGTCGAGGCCTTTCCCGGATAGTCGGACGCGCATTCGGCCGCCAAGGAAAAACCTCGCTGGCATCTCCAACGACCAAAGCTATTCCCGTTCCTGGACAGCTTCATCGGGGAGGAAGAAAGAAGACGCTTCTCTTCTGCCGATCCGGAATCGGTCCGAGCCTAGAAGGTCAGCGATGCAACGCTGGAGCTCGAGATGGAGTTAGACGGCTGGCCTTCTTTGGGGCTCCGATTCTCTTGTCCCTCTCTCTCCGGCGAGCTTCCAAGGCCGAAGGCCATCATCTGATGCGTGCCCGCCGAACAATGGGCCGAAGCAGCTGGTGTGGGCAGGAGAGGCATTGGCTGCCTTCAAGAAAGTCCCACTAGATAGAGATGGAAACGAAACAAGACAAGAAGGCCAAAGAGGTTGCAAACATGGGCCCGGTGGCGGTAGCATCCCTGGGCGTCTTGTTGGCTGCGACAAGCTGGCCGGCGATGCAATCGTCCTCCAGCCTTTACCGCGTGGATCGCTCTATGTACACTGACTCGTCCCGCGGCGGCTCGTTTGCTCCTTTCTCTGCCTGGCCGCGGCATATTGTGACCATACAACTGACAGGGGGCAGCACGACCAAAGGAAGGAGGAATAAACAACCCTTGAAAGTCTGGGGTATGCATCGGCAAGCGCCCAAGTCGGGTGGTCAAAGGTGCGGAGGTGGCTGGCCTTGCATGGACACTTTCCATTGACGGGTTTCAAGCAGGTAGGCAGTGATGCTCTCTTGACTTTGGCTCGTCAGCGAACCATTTCTCCACGAGCACAGCTGCTGTTGCTGGCTTTGCGCAAACGTTCATTACAGGGGCATTGCTGGATGACTCGATGTTCTCAGATAGGGCGAGATCGGCATTGACCTGCCCTCTTGAACATCTTATCGAAACGCATGGACAAGGAAACGGCATATGCCATGACATGCAGTGCCAGTCGAGTCGTATAAGCTACCCCATGTCCATCCAGCAAGGGGTTGCCGGCCCGTCCAGCCAATCGACGGGGCCTTCTGTCAGCAAGCATTCAAGCTTCTTGAGAACCATGTCAGGAACTGGCAGTTGCTAGTCCTTGAGCCTATAGAAGCATGATTTGCTAGCTCTTGCTCTATTTCTAGTCTTACGGGGACTTGTGAATAGTCCTAATCCTGAAGAAGCCATCCTAGCTTAGATATTCAACCTCGACCTTCGACTTTTGTAGCCTTATCCCGCCGATGCTTTGGACAAAGCCAGTAGGTCTTGAGGTCCTTGAGATTGAAGGCATACCAGCAATCTACGTGCTGCGGTCAACTACACATTACACTTTTGGATCACATTCATAACATCTTGGGCTGCCAAGCACGTGCCGGGGAGGATCGGCATTCCCGTGGCCATGTGCCCCTCGTTCGCAGTCGTGAATCTCCCGCCGGCTGTGGGTTGCAGTGTTCGCGGATTATCGCCGACTTGATCGTCTGCACCCCACATCCGGCATGGCCTGCGGCGACGGGGATCATCGGGTTGTCCAAGTCTTATTGGAGAAGTGAGTTACCCCCATCGGATTTGCCAACATAGACGCAGACACAAACGGTTCCTTGGGAAGAAATGGTCGGGGAAAGGTAGACTGCCCAGATTCCAAGTAAACTTGTTTACTGCTGGTGTAGTGACCTTGCTCTTGCATACGGGTTTACATTGCATCGAAGCCTGTCTCAATGGTAGAGGCCAGGGGGGTTGGAGTCGGACCTATTAGCTAGTGCGACGTCTCTGTATATTAACTTGATGGGGCGGCAAACAGGGGGGAACTGTGACCGGGGCATATTCTACATTTTGCCATTAATTTTCCCCGCGAATCAGATGGGCTAACAAGCTTGTTAGGTAGGTTTGCGGTGTGGGCAGCCATTGGCTGGCTCGATGCGGAGAGGAAGCAGTTGGTTGCGATTCGGCACTTGGATGGGTTTAGGTAGGGGCTCGAAGCCCGCTGACAACCCGAAGCTGGTCGGTCTCTGCAAGTGCTGTTCATTCAGCGGCTTTTGGTTGTGCTGCAAGGCCTTTTGTGACTGATGCGGAGTTGATTTAGCTTTTGGTAGCATTTCCTGGAGTGCAGAAAGACAAGGGGTCGCAAATCCAGGTCAACGTACGGGTGATTTGTACCCGACGGGAGGCAAATTCCCCCCAGTTTACAGAGTACGGCGTGAGAGTTTACCGCCCTTCATAATTCTTTGTCCAGGTAGGTTGTTATGTATCTCTACCGATCATCTGGAGACTATGTTACCTTGATGTTCTGCCTATATACCTAGATGCTGGGCTACCGACCGTAACTGCAGGGCTAGGCATGGAGTTGATGAAGGGCAGACAACATGCCCCCTTGATGGCCCACTGATACGCCGCAATACGCTCGACACGTGCTTTGCGTCGTACCAAGCATGTCTGATGAGGTCACTCAAAGGGCTTAAGCGCCAGGTTTGCCCATGTGAACTTGCAAGAGGCTCCTCGTGTGTACTCTGTATGCTCTCCGTACTTTGCTGGCGTGTGCCACCTGCAATGCAACGCCACCCTCGAACTCGGCCAAATGTAGACACCTGCACACCTTGATGCCCTTAATCGCACTATTTGACTGGACATTCACGGGAGCTACGCAGAGATTCTAACCAAAAGGGCTCACGCTATCGAATAGAGACGTGTGGGATGGGTATTTACGGAGGCAAAGGGCCCGTATCGACGCCGTCTTTGCTTTTAGGCTGACGACAGCTGAGTATATACCAAACTCCGAATGTCATACGTCCGTTATATTGCCTTGCCGCTGGTGCCTTCTACGGCTCCCAGGGCGTGTCCAACGAGTTAGATTGTACGCCTATCCTCCATGATTGGAGGGTGGCGCCGCGGTAATCCAAACTTTGGCATCACAGGTGGAGCAGTCGGGGAGCTCGGACAGCGATAGAATGAGAGTGTGATATAGTCAATCACGTGTGTAGGCATATGGCTGACAATAAATGTCGAGGACTCCCGTTTCGGGCAAGGATTGAAATCCGGTGAAGAACACAAACGGTCCTATTCCAAGTAGGTAGCTAAAGAAGTCATGGTGTGAGTCTTTGAATGACAACGAGTTATATCTCGGATTGAGTACACCTACTGGCGCTGCATCGGTCAATACCTGTCTTTTAAATATTGCGATAATGTCCAGTCTTCCAGCAATCCGATGACCATACGGTGCGTCGTTGGAGATGGAGGAGATGTTCGATTGAGCCGAACCCCAAAAGCGAGGTACTGAAGGACTGGGAACTTGGCCTTGGTGGAAAGATGGCCTTGACAACAACAACAACATCTACTGTGTGCAGGTAGAGAAGTGCTTTTGGACTCTCCCTGATGCTCATTCCTTGCCAATGATATCGTCTAACCTTTCGCTACATTTTCAAAATCGACCAAACGTTCGTAGAAGCTTTATAAGAATATCAGCGGACTCGCCGTTTAGCTATGGCTGGTAGGGCCAACTAGTAGAGAATTCAAATAGCGCTCTACAGATGTAGAAATCTGACACGTAGCTCAATGGTTGAAAGGACGGACACGGAAGAGTTTTGCCTGTCACTTCGGGTGAGAGAACTCAGTTGTTAAAATCATGAGCCGTGAGCCATCAGCGCTCTATTGTCATCTTTCGGAATGCTGGTCCTATCCGCAATCGCAGACTGTTAGGCGTCAAAATCGTGGCTCTGTGTTGATATCACATATCCTCGAGGCGGTGCTCTATCTTCTCGCCTTGCTCTTTACCATATCGAAAGCTGTCACAATGTCGTAGGGATGCCGGTCTTTTGCAGCCATTACTTGGAGAGTTCTCCAGTTTCAGGTCTCAAAAATCAGTGTGTAAGCTCATGTTCACAAGTGACGTGTCGGCAATGATAGGGTAGACAGAGTGCCCCAGAATTCTGTCCATGGGAGCATTGAGCCGATCTTCTTTTTCCCAGACGCGATAGGTGAACTTTCTCCTGAGAGTAGACCGCATGGCATAATAAGTATCAAGGCCAAGTCTCTGTCCAGAGAACAGATGCTGAGTAGAAGTCGACACTGAATCCAATACTTGGATATCAGAAAAGACATGCTCAGCATCCATCAAGAAAGTCGTAGCCGCCTTTACCAATTCGATGTTAATTCTGTTGCAAGGATGCAAACCCTTCTCACCTTCTTTCGCCCCGTGTCATTATTGTATTTCCTCATCAAGTGCCCTTACCAGGTAGTCCGACCAGAGACACAAGCCTCGCAGGTCACAATGCCGAGTAGCATTGCAGCGCCAAGTCCCCCCAACCCGTCTCACATGCGCATTGATACAGCTATTTTCCCCTCACAATGGCCCCAAATTCTGCTCATTAAATGTCTCCTCCTCTTCTTGCAATGTCTTTGTACTCCAAATATGTCTCCAAATTCGTCCAGGAGCATCCTAAGCCCTCATCTGGCCACCTCCCCTTCTCCATCCTGAAAGTATTGAATCGCCTTATTAAATCCCGACTCGCCGGATCTCCCCTTTTAAGCTTGCCAAAGAACCTTAAAATTTAGCCTCCCCCACTCCTCAAACCCCAGCCAAGCCAACTAAACGGTTTTTATCTCGTATCCATGCTGCGCCTCTCCCTTCCCGAAACCGCCCCAAACACTCAGTCATGAGTCCATTTCATTGGATGCTGCTTCGATGACGCGTCCCGCTGCTTTGTCTGCCGTTTGAGATCTTCTGTGTATTTCCCGATCTCAGGACTGATTCGCTCTCATTTGCCGGTAGGAATAGTCTTCTTCTGGTCTGTGCCTATCCGCTGCTGGGCTCCTGTTTCAGTATGGGTGGTCTGCGTCTCCATGTTTGCCCTTCCAGCTGGATGAATGATGCTCTCCTCTTTGAAAGCTGTGTGCATTCCTCCGCTCGCTTGTCCAACATCACCTAGCGGCTGATCGTATAAGAGGACTGCTCCGTCTCCATGGCCGGATTGGACATCCAGCTCCAGATCATAGAAGTCAGCTTCATGTTAGTCTCGTGAGCGTATCGAGACTTGGTCCATTCCAATGCTTGCCAAGAGCCAAACGGAGCTGCTAGGCCACAGCCAAGCGCGAGCACAGCCTTTCTTGACGGCCGTCCAAGACAATGTAACCCGTCAGCCAAGAGCGCCACTGCGCGCACCCACAAGCTCAGAGTTGCACGGAGCTGAGCGTTTAAGGAGACGTTTGACACGACATGAGACCGCATATTACCTTAGGTTTGCTGTAGATGTATGGCTTCTGCGGTAACCTCTCGCCGTCTTTGTGTTCTGTCCTTCTCTCAACGTTATTTCCAACTTCGCTCACGCATCTCATCTGCAGTGCGGTCGTCGTCTGCTGGCAGGGCGTCCACAATACTGTTGACTTTATTCCATCTCGTCATTCGCTTATTGTACGACATTCTTTCGTTTTCCATCGCTTCGGAAGCCGTCCTCGAAGCCGAGGTATAATTTGCCAAAATTGTCGCTGTCGCCTCCACAGCCCTGGCGTAGATCACTCGCCTCTCATCATGATTTCCTCGCTCCTCATCGTCGCAGTTTACGCCTTCTTCACTCGAGTCGAAGCTGCGTATCTCATTGACAATGCAGGTAAATAAAGGCAGTAACCAGCCCTGGTAGAAACCCTTGTTCATGTCAATCGGCAGACAACATCCGAGAGTCGGCCCGCGGGCTGGCCTACGACCTCATGCTCTTCTACGAAGGGAACAAGACAGGCCAGATCCCCGGCATCCTGCCCGGCCCGCCGACAGAGGGCAAAGGAGACTATTACTGGTGGGAAGGAGGCGCGATGATGGGCACATATGTCGACTACTGGCACCTGACGGGCGACTCGAGCTACAACTCGGTGGTGATGGAGGGCATGCTTCACCAGGTCGGCGAGAACGAGAACTACATGCCCAAGAACCACACGGCTTCTCTCGGAAACGACGACCAGGGCTTCTGGGGCATGTCGGCGATGTTGGCTGCCGAGACGAGGTTCCCGAATCCCCCTGCGGATAAGCCGCAGTGGCTTGCTCTGGCACAGGCTGTTTGGAACACGCAGGCCGATCCGAGTCGCCACGACGAGCATTGCAACGGTGGATTGAGGTGGCAGATTCCCTTTTCCAATGCTGGATACAACTACAAGAACAGTGAGGTCAGAATCTTGCGCATCTGATGGGGCTGGATTGCTGATGTGGCCATCTTCGTAGCAATTGCGAATGGATGCTTCTTTAACCTTGGAGCCCGGCTTGCTCGATACACCAGCAACGACACGTATGCGAAGCACGCCGAAGACACTTGGAACTGGCTCTGGGGAGTGAAGTACATCGACCACGACAGCTGGATCGTGTATGACGGCGCACACGTCGAAAAGAACTGCACCGATATTAATCCGGCCACGTTCTCCTACAACGCAGCGGTCCTCACCCAGGGTGCTGCCTTTATGTACAACTACGTACGTATGCGCACGTTGATTGCAACCTGCATGCGTTTTGTCAAGCCTAGCTTGAATAATGAACTGACTAGTTAATGGCAGACCGATGGCTCGGAGATCTGGAAGCTTCGCCTCGACAAGCTCCTCGATGCTCTCTTGGAGAGGTTCTTCCCGGATGGCGTCGCATTCGAGGTTGCCTGCGAGCCGCGACCAGGCGCATGCAGCACAGACATGCTCTCCTTCAAGGGATACGTGCACCGCTGGCTATCCGTCGTCACGCAAGTTGCGCCTCACACGCGGTCCAAGATCTTGCCGATACTGCGAAAGTCAACAGAGGCCGCTGTCAAGCAGTGCACGGGAGGCGAGTCAGGCCGACGATGCGGCTTCTATTGGAGCTCCGGGAAGTTCTTCGAACCGACGACAGTCGACCATACCAGCGGTGCCGGCGAAGCCATGAACGTCCTGGCTGCCGTCTCGAGTCTTCTCATCACCGAAGCGAAGCCGCCGGTTACCAACTCGACGGGCGGCATTTCCAAGGGGAACCCAAACGCGGGTCACGGAGGAGACAATGGCGAGGTGACGCTGGACCCAATTGATGTGGGAGACAAGGCTGGAGCGGTGGTCCTGACGCTGGTGATAATCTGCAGCGCAACGGGCGCTTTTGTTTGGATGAGTCTGCACTGAGTTCCGTTGGTCTGGGATACGGAGTTGGGCGGAGTTTGGCGGTATGTACGATGGCGTTATGGAGTGATGATGTTGCTCTTTGGGCGGATATAAGAGCGAGATATGATAGAAGCAGAGTCCCAATGGACATTGTTACTGGACACTGGACCAATGCCAATATCCCGTTCAAGGGCCTGCATCTTGCATCCATGCCCTCAGCCAGCTGCAAGGGCGTCGACCAACAAGTGAGTTGGCCATCTGCTACTGCAAGTGAGACAGTCCTGAGGCCTCCTGCGACTTTACGGCATTCAAATTGGGCCGCAACGCGTCGGAATCGCTGTTGATGGACGGTCAAGTCTTGCAGAGGCCATCGTGAGGCGATGCTGAATATCGCTAGTAAGCTGGGAATGAGAAAGAAGAGACAAAGAAAGGGTCTGGTTATCAAGCACCTCACATCCGGTTAGCAAGCACCTCAAAGGTACCTTTTGATATGTAAGGTACGAGATAAGCTACGACTAAATACAGTCGTTTTGCTTATCGCTTTTACTGTACAGGCAGGTCTTTGCACTCTGCTACAGCACCCAGAGCACTTCTCCCCCAGTAGGTAAGTGCTGTATGGCAGAGTAAGGCAAGACAGGAGCTGGATATCTACCTAGGTAAGTAGTTATACTGCTGCTGCTACCTACAGTAGGTATATACTAAGGTATTATAAAGCTGTAACTGACAGCTAGGTATGCAGTACCCTAACCCCTATTATATTGCAATGCTGTAGTGCTCTAGCCGCTGTAGAGAAGTGGCAATCCTACCTGCGTGAACAGCTGTGCGGTATTGTAGCTGTACCTTACCTAGCCCTAGGTAGGTATTAGATGTTGTGGAGGTGCGTGTGCAGCTCTTCTATGCTGAAAGAAGTACTTTGGCGCACAGTAAGGTACAGTGTATTGAGGTGCTTGCTAACCGGATGTGAGGTGCTTGATAACCAGACCCCAAAGAAAGAGAAGGCTCGCGTTGTTCCAGGTGAAGGAGGCGTTAGTGATCCCTGCTGTATTCTGACTGACCGCCTAACAACAATTGACTTGGTGAAGAGAGGCGGGGCAGCCGTCTAATGTACGGGTACCTACCTTAGTAGCTCTTTTTGAGTGATGGTGACGGAGGGAATATGGGTTGAAGTACATGTGCTCGACGCGATTGAAAGGATGTGTGTGTGCGTGCAAAGAAGCATTGTGTGGTATCTATGATTCATGAAACGGCTGCAGTAATGACAGATTGGTGATGGTAGAAAAACGCTCCGATGTTGGTTGATTTCATCTTCCTTGTTTCACTGCCGGGTGAAAGCTGAGCCAAGTACCTCTACCTCGACTTGACCAAGAGAGCCCAGCCTATCTTATCGCACGTTGGCGGTGAGCATAATGGCGGCAGAATTAAATGTCCGTCTTCTGGTACGTGCAATCGCGTCACGCTCTTCCTCTTCAACTCCAGACGATCCGCTCATCAGATCACCGACGATCTATCCACACCTTCAACGAACAAACACGTTTACTGGCACAGCACGACCCTTCTTCCCTTTTCATTCCGTTTCAAGAGGCCAATTGGCCTCTTGGCGGCTGTTACATCTCGAGATGCGCGGACTCTCAGGGTCAGACCTGCTACTTGACGAGGCAGAAGAAACCGACTACGACAGCTACGATTCGGCCGCCGAAGACGAGTTCTACAACGGCCAAGATTCCGCAGACGAAAATCCCTATGAGCGGCGCACTTTCCACCCCTTCTCTAGGCTGCCCCCGGAACTTCGCATCAGGGTCTGGGAGCTCGCTCTGGGTGAAGAGGCGCAGCCTCGCATCCTTCATTTCGGCCTTGATCTCTCGCCTCCCCGGCTGCTCGATTCCGACGACGTGGACGACGTCGTTATAGATTGGACTGTCAGAACCACCGAAGAGCTTGCCAAGGAGACTCGGCATGTTCGAAGAATAATCGCCGTTAACCGAGAGGCTCGAGACGTGGTGCTCAGGACCATGCCCCATGCCCTCAAACTTCGTTCCAAAAGGCCAGGGCGTGGCCCAGCAACGGTGTATTTCCATCGAGATCGGGATGTCGCCTACCTCAGCGCTGGTCGCGAGTTCCAGAAAACGCTTTCTTTCGACTTGAGGGGCGATTGGCAGCAAGGCGGCCGCTGCAATTTCGAGGGCTTCGCGGAAAATGTTACCCAGCTTGCCATCAACTGCAGCTCATTAAGCTCCATTGAAGAATTCGACGATGGCCGTCTGTACGCACACATCCTCGAGCCATTCTCCAACCTCAAGAGGCTATTCCTTGAGCTTCTGCAGTGTGAGCAGTTGAGACTCGGAGACAAGATATGGGCGGGTTCCGAGTTTGTCTACACGCACGAAGTCGCCATCAGGGATAGAGGGAATGGCTATTTCCTGACGAAGCGCGTCTGGCCGAACGCCGACGACTACGACGACTTTGCTCGGCAGCTCCCCGTCCCGACTTTCCACGAACCTGGGCTTCCCTCCACGAAACGTCTGAGACAGCTCGGTCATGGTGCCATGATTTTGCCCATGTTCGTGTTCGAAGATCGGCGAGGCTACGAGACCCTCGAGAAGCTGCGGGCATCGTGGCAAGAGGCTTATTCGAGGGGCATTCCTGTCGAAGAACTGTCTGACTGGAGCCTCGACAGCGACGACGATAACGTTGACCAAGGCTTTGGCTCCTCGGAACCTGACGAGTACGAAAGCGAGGGGATAGATGACTCTGAGATCATTGAGAATGGCACCGGCCAGTACGATAGTGACGAGGATGATCTATCTGGCGATCTGGTCCATGGCGACGATGAGAGCAGTGATGGGGGTGACGACGACAGTGACGGTGACATAGGAAGCTCTCTCACAGGCCGTCAAAATGACAGAAACGTGGCCAATGGACACGCGGCCGCCTTGTCCAGCCCGGAGCCAGAACCAACCTCCGCCTCGGGGACACAAAACTCACGGAAACGACGCATTGTTGCTGACTCGGATGATGAGCTGCCCTCTGATGTATCCAGAAAGAGGCGCGCTCGCAATGGTGGACTTTCATCAGGAATCCGAGCAGACACGGATGATGAGGGCGTCAGTGAGACGAGTGCTGTTAGGAAGCGCAGGAGACGTGCTGCAGTCGTTGACAGCGATGACGAAGACGAAGATGACGCGGAGGACAAAATGAAGGGGAAAGCCAAGCAGAACGGCGAAACGGGAAAGAAGAACGATGCTGGCGGCCGAGAAGCTGATACTGATGAGGAAGAGGACGACGACGACACTAGTGACGAGGACGATGATGAAGATGAAGACGACGATGAAGACGATGAAGAAGTTGCAGATGTCAAGCGATTGAGTCTAGCTGCCCGGCTCAACCTCGTACCGCCGAGACATCGCCCGTCGCGCAACAGCCGAATTGTCTCTACTGATGATGAGGAGGATGATGAAGATGATGAAGATGGCGATGATGAAGAAGACGAGGATGACGAAGACGAGGAAAGGTCTGAAGATGGGCTCATTGACGGCATTGCAGAGGAATCCGACATGTCAGATTGAACATGATTGCGGCGTAACAAGGGTCTGACAGCTTGATTTGGAAAGGAAAATATCAGGGGATTCCCGAGGCGTTATACTTTATTAACTATTATCACCGCGTGTTGCTCAACCGTCTGCACAGACATTGTCGCTATATACCCATCAATACAATGTCCCTTGTTTCATGCACCATTACAACGTCTTTCCCTCAGCCAAGAGGCCGACATACTCTTTGATCTTGCGTTGCCTTGTCTCCTCCTTGATAGCCGTCTGGATGCGCCACAGAAACGAATACCTCTGCGCCTTGCTTAGCCCCTGAAACGCGGCCCTGGCAGCCTCGTCGCCTGCCAGCGCATCCTCAAAGTCCGCAGGAACCTCCATCGTCGCCGGCCCCGCGTACGCCCTCTCCCAGCGTCCGTCCTTCTTTGCGGCTTCTACCGCCGCGATGCCCACGGGTCTCATGCGGCCCTCTGCCGTCAGCACCTCGACGCGTTCGACGTTGCGGCGCGACCAGAGGCTGCGGGGGCGGCGAGGGGTGAAGCGCTGCAGGAAGAAGATGTCGTCGAGGGCTTTGCGCTGGCCGTCGATCCAGCCGTGGCAGAGGGCGATGTCGACGGCTTCGTGGTAGGTGACTGATGGAAAGCGGGAGATGCTTGATTTCCTGGTGATGCGCAGCCAGATGCCGGAGAGGGTGGAGGGGCCGGATTGGAGGAGGAGGTATTGGTCGAAGGCGGAGGCGGAGGGGAAGCTGATGTGCGGATCTGATGGTGATGGTGTTGATGTTGATGATGATGATGGACGTTTTGAGGTGGGTTTGGGTTTTGACTTGATTCCGGCCCTTGGGGATGATATCGTGGAATTGGATCTTGATGTGGTGATGAGGTTGGTGGAGATTGTGCTGGGGATGGATGGGGGTGACGAAGATGAGGCTTCTGCTGCGACTTTGGCCGAGGCTGATCGTGTTACTCTTCGGGTTGACATGTTGCTTATTTTACCTATGGCCTTGATGGTGAGTCGGTGTTGTCATTGCGGATCTCTGAGGATACGTACGGTGGTGATGGTGAAAAGGATGGCGTGAATGGAGCTGCTACTCACCAGAACGAACGCGCCACAACACTGATATCAGTCGGGGCAATTACAGGTCACCTAATACAGTTTCGAGATTGGTGATAGAATGGATGAGGCATGTAGTCTTCTCTCGAAAAATGAAGCAGTTGAAGCCGTATTCGACACCTGTCCGGAACGTGGAGTTTGTTCAAGTTCACGGCCTCGACTCTCGCACGAGGCTGCGCGATGTTGCGATCGGCCGGTAGCGCCTCGATTAGCGAACAGAAGCGCCAAGGCCGCTGTAACTCCCGACACAGCCACCGGACTCCCCTGAAGCAGGCCGCCTACAGGCTTCAAAGGTGAGTCGTGCAGGACTGATGTGGGATCGCAACCTGACGGCATTCACAGACCGTGGTTCATCCATGAATTTCCATGTCATCTACAACAGCACAGCATCTCGGACTTTGGAGTCCTCAGAATCATCATCGCTTGCATTGTCTAAGACGGCACACAGCCGAAAGAGCCCCCTTAATCTAAATACACGATGTTCCTTCTCAGTCACGACCAACCAGCTCGAATCGAGCGCATGAATCACTCCCTAAACATCTCCAGCAACTTCTGCACCGGCCAGGCTCGCGCATCGCGATACTTTTCCACGACGCCTCGCAACGCCTGGCGCTCGTACCGGTCCGTGAAGAAGTCGCCGTACAGCTGGATGCCAATCGCCGCGTTGAGCAGCGCCGGGGGCGAGGCTGGGTGGCACAGGGCGATGCCGCAGAGCTCCAGCAGCAGCAGCCGGACGTCGTTTTCGGCCTTTCGCCAGGTTGCACGCGATGCCGACGGGGCTCTGGGGTACCGCAATGTCAATATTGATCATGTGCAAACGACACACTCAGGGGGGGCAAAGGACCTACTTCAGAAATGGATTCTCGGCAACCAGCACCGACTTGGCCATGATGCTCTGCTGCACGCTCGTCACCTCCAGGTTGGACCCGTACCAGATGGTGGGAAAGATTTCTCCCTTGGCCTTGTCCGCCGTCGTCTTGAAGATGGGCCGGAAGTTGACCAGAATCTCGCGTTCGAGGTAGTCTTGCTGGTCCATGAGCCTCACTAACATTCTCGTCAGTTCAACGCAGCAATACACTCCAGTGCAGATGCCGACTCACGCCATTCGCGTTCTGACCCGTCCTCCCAGCGCCACTTGGCCACCTGGACGGTATGCATCACCGTCTTGTTCGCCTTGGAAGCGCTATGCCACAGGTCGGGCGAGGGAAACAGCTGCGGCGGCTGTTTTCGGGTGAAGGAGTGGTAGATTTCCTGGCGGAGGGCCATCCAGTAGGCTGCCTGGATGAGGCTCCTCCGGCCAAACAAGGCTTGTGACGCAGAGCTCCTCAGGACAGCATTGATGATGGGGAGGAAGTTGACCTGCTTGCCATGGCCACTGTCGCCTTGGCTGTTGCTGCTGTCGACTGCCGGCGCATCATCTTCCTCCTCATCAATTTCTTCCAACTGGCGGAGGATGACGGCCGTGGCAATGATGCTGTCGCGGTAATCATCGTCGTCGATATCATGGAAATTTCGGAGGGCGGGAATGCACTTGAGCATATACTCGACCGCGTCATGCTCGCTGAGCTGGGGAATGAGCTGTCCATGATACAGAATGCCGGCCGGCGTCCTGTATTGCGGGAGTCGACTCAGATGACGGGCAGCGACTGCGAATATCGCATTGAGGAGATGCGGATGGTGATGGGCACGCCTAGGAACGGCCAGCTGAAAATGACGGTCCTCGTCACACAAGTCAAACTGTCCGCCAGAGTCAACATAACGAGGCCGCCGCTTATCACATTGTGTGCTTCCATCAACTCACCCAATGCGCAATTTCTTCGACGAAATATCGGAAAAGACAAGCCTCTCGGGGGTCCTCCAGGGGGAATCGCCGTCGATTTCCCTCGTCCTCTTGCGATGAGATCACGCTTGGTACATGGCGCTCGTATAACGAAGCGTAGGAGGCGGAACCATCGTCCGTGCGGTATGTTGCGGAGTGTGTGGCGGAAGCATAATGATCGCCGTCCTCTTGTCCACGAGGCCGGACCTGGGGGCCAAGCGAGGTGCTCCTGTACTGATGGGGCGGCCGCTCATCGAACGAATCCAGGGGCCGATATGATGTGAGGCTTGATGTCTGTTGCTCTGGCTGGTGGTTGAGGTGAGGAGAGTGGCTTGAGGACGAGTTGCCTGAAGGACCGCTCGAAGTGACGGGATACGGGGACTGGCTGGCTGTGGCAGGAGGAGCTGCTGTCCACGGTTCGGATCCCCCGTGCTGATCAGGACTTTGTGAGCTCGCCACGGCAGCACCTCCCTGAGAATGGTAGCGAACTGTCTACAATCAGCAACTGAGCCATCAAGCCTTCTCGGCCTCAACCCTAAGACACCGGGATGCCAAGTCCGGCCTGGCCTCAAGGGAGAAGGGCCACAGCCTCCGGCCTACATACAGTGCTTCACTTCGCTATTGACCCATTTCTGCTCCTTGGAGAAGCTGGCGGCTGACCCATGGCGGAAGACGGTCTTCTTGGATGGACGAGTGCATGGCAAGAGCTTCTGCTGACACCGGCGACACTTGGGGCGTTCCTCGTCACCTACATTAAGTCGCCAGCAGCAACATCATGTCAGCAATCGGCCTTTGGAGGCTTCGGTATCCAGCATAGCAAGCACGGCATGCCATGTCACCTCGCTATTCACAAGATGTTCTGCGCTGATGGCAAGCAGCAACCTCTACAAGGACAGCAGATGCAGCAGAGATGAAGTCATGCAAACAGCAAGATGACGGCCAGTACTGGACAAGGACTGGCGGAAGAGGTTCACTCACATTTAACGTGCTTCTCTGTCGGCGAGGCTCGTGTCAGCTATAGGTAGACGGCAGATATAGGGGCGGTAGTGAGCGGACCTTTGCACTGGACGCACGGGTGCTTCACCGCAGGCATCAAGCTTCGGAAGCCCAGCTGGACGCCACAGGGGAACTATTTCCGCTATGGCTCGGTGGCCTGATGGATGACCTGACAGCTGCCTTTTGCCTCGGTGAAGAAAGACGCCAGCTGGGAGAGCAAGAGATGCGAGGGAACGAAAGCGAGATCCGGCGAGAGCATCCAGATTCGGTCGAAAATCGGTCCATTTCTTTAGTAATCGTCGGCGATGTTTTCCTTTTCCTTGTAGGTGAGCTGCGGAGAAAGGGCCTAAGCCTAAACGGGGCGGCTTGATGAGAAGTCATCATTGTTCGAGTTGAGTGAGAGTTGTGAAAGACTCTGGAACAATTGTGAGTTGTGAACAATTCCGCCTCCAATTGCTGTTGGACAGCATCAAAGGGTATAGCCGTGATGATAACTTCTCCTCCTGAATGCACAGCTGTTTTGAGTGACTTTATCCGAGAGACTTCAAGTCAGTTGATCGAAACAGGATTCGCACTATGATTCGCAAGTCGGCGGGGTATCACCAATATGCGCCCTACCGATGAGCTGGACGGCTGAAATTCACGCTTCAACTAGAGGAGCCGAGCTCAACTCGTGAATTGATCGTCGAATCCTTCACGCCCTACGAGTCGAAACATCATATATAAGTCACCATAGAGGCAGCCAGCTTCAGCTCTTCTCTTTCCATCCCTGCAACATACAGAATTGAAACATTTCTTCGAAACAGCATCAGCATGAGCGATCAACCGGAGCAAGCTTCTCAGCCCCAGCGTCTACCCTACAAAGGCTCATGCCATTGCGGAGCGATTCGATACATTGTCTTCCTGAGAGTTCCTCCTCCTTCCTACGCCAACTCGGCACCACCTCCCAACCGAGGCGTCCAGCGCATCTACAGATGCAATTGCACAATCTGTCATAAGATAGGCTTCCTTCATCTCCGCCCAACGTCTGAATTTGACGATTTCTTGTTGTTGTCGCCACTTGATCCTTTGGAGAGCCTGGGCGACTACTTGTGCAACAACAAGAGGCTGCACTACCTCTTTTGTAAGACGTGCGCAGTGCGATGCTTCACCTTTCAAGGCGAGGGAGAAATTGTCGACGTTACTCTGCCAGAGGTGCTTGCCCTGACCGGCGGTGACTCGTCGGAGGCTGAGCGAGACGGCGTCTCTGTCAAGGCATGGAGGCCCAAGAAGATTGAGCTGATTGATGGAGTGCCGGATGGGGGCTCGTATCTCAGTGTCAATGGGCAGACGATTGAGCCGGGGCAGGAGGGCTTTGATCTGAGGGAGTGGTCGGAGAGGAAGGCCATTATGTATCTTGACTATCTGGCTGATGAGAAGGATAGGTTGGTTGAGCGCTGTGAGAGGCCTCATGTTGGAGGTGCCTACTGAGACTGGCGATGTGATTTTATAAGGATTTTCAAATGTATGAAGGCGAGATTGTCTTGCAATCTGCTCGTTTGATGTAGTCGAACGTCTTGGAAGCGATACTTTTACACTTCACCTCATGATCACTCAGTGAATCTGCTTTTAAGGAGCGCTTCCATCTTTGACTCATCGGATATCATTCATAAAGCAAACCAGACGCTGTACAACTCCAACTTCCGCTTCTCGCCATCAACACCATCAACTCGCATCAAAGTGCCTTGATCAACACCACAAAATACAAATCATCCCGCAACGCCTTGCCCCCAACAAGCTCCCCATACGGAAACGGTTTCCTCTTCTCCGTCACCACATACCCCCGTCTCACATACCACGCAATCAACTCCGCCCTCGTCCAGATGACGCTCATCTCGAGCTCCCTCAGCCCCCACGTGGCCCTCGCATAGTCCTCCGCGGCAGCCAGCACAAACTTTCCAATGCCGCCCGCCTGCCGCAGCGGGTTCACCGCAAACAGGCCGAAATAGCCGAGCGTGTCGCTCTGCTTGAGGAGTTCGCAGCAGGCGATGATGTCGCCTTGTTCGTTGTCGTTTTCGTCGTAGGCGACGAGGACGGCGCCGTGGGGCTCGTTGATCTTGGCGAGGAGGCCTGCTTCGTCGATGCGTTGGTCGTCGACGAGGGTGGCTTCGGATGTCCAGCCGCGGAGGCTGGTTTCGCCGCGGTAGGCGGAGCGGACGAGGGTGAGGATGGGGAGGAGGTCGGCGGGTGTGGCTTTGCGGATGGAGAGGGAGATGGGGGCCATTGTGAGTGTGTTGAGTGGGTTGAACGAGTGAGTGAGTGAGTGAGAATGTCTCGATGAGTTGAGTCTGATGGCGATGGCGAGGGTTGATATTGTGCGACTCTGCAGAGTCGAAGGCAAGTGAAGAATGACTGGTATTTTGATGGTGAGTTCTTTCTGCTCTTGGGCTCTTGAACTATTATAGAGAGCGAACTTCGTGATGTCTTATAGAGACTTTAACGGCCAGTCAATGGTGTTTTGCAGCCGTCTAGCGGGATTCCGAACTACGAGGACAATTCCGAATGGATATCTCCGACGTGTCAAACTAAGGCGTACGCTTGACATGTTCGACATTTTTTCGACATGGCCGAGCCCGAGTCATGGAAAAAGCTGACGCCACTAACCCGGATTCCGGTTCTCTTCCAGCATCGATACGACATCGTCTAAGTAGACTACCTGTGTGTGATGTCTTTCTTTTGATTTGGTGATCTCTCATTTGGCTATACATACCATCGAAAGCGGTAGCTGATTACTATTACATTGATGTGACAACTCTTCCTCTCCCCCAAAGCATCACCAGGACAGACCCAACATCCCGTGCCTTGGGCTAGAACATGTCTCGCGCCATGGCGTTCAAGCCACATATACAGATTTATTAGTAAAAGGGACAGAGCCAAGATTGTCCCCCGGATTAACGCCCTATGTCCGCCAAGCAATGACATACGCCTCCCCTTATTCAAGACATCTAACGCGGCCTCTCCGCACCGTTACTGCTTACCTACCTACTATTAGTAGTATACGGAATCGGAAACCGCATGCCGCCCGCCTCGATGCTTCCAGCACTCTCAAACGCTTCCATCGAGCTCCGTCTGTCCCGGACGAATTTCGGCCACGTATTCGTCAAGACGAGATATTTGATGGACCTCTCGGCATCGTCAAAGATGGACTGATCAAAGTCGTCCGGGATCTGGCCCCAGTACTGCACGCCGTCGCCGTCGCCCTTTGAACCGGTCGATGAGTTTGCCGAGTCGGGCCTGGCCACGTCGTCAAACGGCGTTGCGGCATTGACGCCCTGCTTTTCGCCATACGTCGAGCGAGCGGGCTGCTCAAAGATGGCCTCGAGCCGCTTGAGCTCTGGAGAAGAGATGTTGATGGGGAACGCGGCGTCGGTGGCGCTGATGTACTCGGTGTAGATGCGAAGAGCGCGGTTGAAGCGCTCTCTGACAAGCTCTCGCCTCGTTTCTTCAGAGATGTCGCTGTTGCGATTTAACACCGACGCGGGAAACGAAGACTTCCAGTCTCCGACACTCGTGAGAAACGCGATATTCTCGCCCGAAAAGTCTCTCAAGGCGGAGAACTGCTGCAGCGGCTCAGGATTTCTTTGTAGCACGTGTTCCAGCGCGCTCAGCGTCAGAATGGACTCGACGGACGATGCCTTGCCGGAGCTGTGCGTCGACTTCCACCCGGACTTGAGGGAGTCGACGACGGTGCTCTTGGACTTGATGGACTGCATGGCCTTGCCCAGGCCGGTCTTGTTGTTCTCCCACTGGGCGATTGTGTTGAGGGTTTCCTGGCAGAGGGCCTGGTGGCTGATGACTTCCCAGCAGGGGAGGAAGACGGTGAAGATTTCCATCAGCCAGATGGAGAGGGCGATCCTGTGGCACTTTGATGAGAAATGATGCCTCAAAGGAGATGGCTAGAGGGGGCATACCACTGAGGCGGAATCCAGTGATGGTTGATTGCTTCCATCTTTGGTACGTATAGGGCAACCAGCCACATGGGCGCTGCATGAAGACTGTACACACGTCGTCAGCAACAGAACATACTCATCTCGGGCCGGAGTCGCTTCGACTCACTTCGAAATCGCACACAGGATGGTCTGCGTGCGCCATCCCTGAGTATCCCCGCGAATTGCACGCGCCCGCCACAAGTTGACAGGCGCTATAACCCACGCCCAGAAGAGCTGCCATATAATGGATGGCCACCTAATTCGTCCAAAGTGACGGTCAGTACGCGAACGTCTCACGCAGAAACAAAGGGCAAGGTTGAGGCTTCAACAACTGACCACTCCCATCCGCGGCCCATCTGGACCTTTTGCTCCATGTCGGTTCCATGAACTTCGGTTCCTGGAATACCCCAAGCGCTATGCCACTTCCGGGAGATCATATACATGAAAATGGTCATGAATAGCTGGCACAGACAACCATTGTTAGCTCGCGTGGTCTGGGGAGAAACGCATGGCCGCCACAAACTCACCTGGAACAGCATTCCAGAGCCCACTAGCAGGATAACCTTGGCCGTGTGATCTAGTCGGCGGAATCGGCCGAGAACACCTTCATCGTCCTTGCTGCTCGTCTTGGCCACCGGTTGAGCCTTGCTCTCGAGATACTTCTTCTGCCGCTGCGCAATATGCAGGAACCGCGAGTTCGAGCCGTGAAAGAGGCCGATGCCCAGGGGCAAGTACGTTCCCATGATCCAGTACTGCGTGTCGCCGGGGTACAGCGGCCCGATGACATAGCCGAGCTGCACCGCGATCCAGAAGAGGTGCAGCAGGAAGATGGCCGACAGCGAGAGGCCGATGCCGCGGATCCGGAGCATCGGTGTGTTGCGCTTGAGGACGAGGAAGCCCGCGCCCGCGAGCAGGAGCAGCGTCCACACGACGGACCAGCATATCCACCAGATGCCGACGGAGTCGAGCCGCGCCTCGGGCTTGGAGTCGGCGGTGAGGCCGAGCTCGGTGCCCATGGTGGTGTCGGGTGAAGATACTGGACGGGCAGAGGGCCGAGAGTCAGGAGGGAGAGAGGAGAGTTTGCTATTTGTTTGCAAGCTGTCAGGCCGCAAGCCGTCTTCGAAGGGAGAGAGGATGAAGAAAGCCCTGGACAATAGCTGACCAAGTGTGTAAAAGAAACAAAGACGCAAAAAGATGGGGAGGAAAGAGTTTTATCGATCCCGGGGGCCTGGTGCTCAAGGGCGAAAAGTCGATTTCGAACCTGCTCTTGCTGTCCCTCTGGTGACGAAGAGCTGACAATGTGATGAAGGAGACTGAGACTGAGACTGTGACTGCAAGTGCATGCAGGTCTAGGACTGAGGGTGGATGGGCCGGGATACTGGGCCGGAGATGCTTTTACCATCTTATCACATCCATCGCGTGCAGACGCCGCGCTCTGAAAGCTGTTGCTTTGGACGGCTCTTTTCTTTGCTTTTTCTTCGGGACTGCTCTAGCTTCGTGATTCCTACCGGAATACTCTTACCCACGAAAATGACACCCGTGCCAACCAACTACAAGTACATGCATAACCTCTCTCAACCAACTCTTTTCACAGTTTTCCCGCAGCCAAAGAACCAGCCCCCCATCGCGTCCCTTGAGGGAAGATTTCTGTTGCGGACGATTCAAGATTCCGAGAGGCCCTGACTTGCCTTTTGCTTCTGGGATTGGGGCGACTGAGACATGCCTCACAATGTCGGGTCGGAAGGCCCTTGCAGATGTTGCAAGACAAAAAACCGCCCTCCCTGCTTTGCCGTTCTCAACGCCCTTTGACCTGATTGGAGGTTGGTACGACATCTCATTGATGTGCGCACGACAGATTGTACGAGTGCATCGCTGTGCAATAATCCACCATGCATCTCTTCAGCACATATTGCATGTTATTGCTGTTGTGCGCGCACACTCTCGTCCAGGGTGATGACAATATCTCTTCTTCCAGGTGGAGATTGTCCTCTTGAGCTGGATGTTGTGTGTGTGTGTATCTGTGCTGCGAGATTAGCGAACAGATGCCTATGCGTTGTGCCCTCGACCAACGGCAGCCCCAAGATGGTTACCTATGTAGGTACGAGGTGAGGTATAAGTAGGTAGATCGCCTGTGCTGGCAGCTTGGTTCACCAACACTGAGGTTTCAGTGCAATCTTGGATGTTTGGTAGCCAAGTCTCGGCACCCCTGCTTCGTATTCCGCTCAACCAAGTCACATACAGCGGCTCTATTGTACAGTGGGGAGCAAGTAAATCTGATCCGTTTGTATGGCAATTGCATTGCCAGGCGGATCATTTTTTTCTGAGAGTCACTGTATGTATGATGATCTACTGACCGGCATAGCCCTGCCATTGTCCCGCCTCTGCCGCTGTCCCGCTCGTTGCACTTCTCCCAAGCCATCACGGCAAGAACCATAGCCTGTTCTTCCGATCGGGTCACAGAGATCGGAATACAGCCAAAGAATCTCTGCCAAGCACTCACGGCAGAAGCAGAGAGGCGGCCATGACTGTCCTCGGCGCCTAAAACGCAGCTGGAGGAAGCTCTGGTACGGCTGAGACTCTTCTGTAAGGAGTGGCGAGTACATGCATTATGCAGGTACGAAAAGCAATATTTGTCATGGCCCTCCGTCACACCGGGATCGAACACGCTTCAGGCCTGTAGCCTCAAGCAGGCGTGTCTGCAAGTTGGTGTTCTTTCGACTCGATTGTGATGAAGCACAGAGATTCGAAAACGATTTGTTAAAAATGATCCTAGCCTCGAGCTGGGGGTTTTGGTCCTAGTCGGTGGTCGCGTCCTGATCACAAGAAGGCCTCAGCAACTCCTGGTCACATCCGTCATCCAACGCCGGGCACGAAGATCAGGAGCTTGAGCCTCATTGAGTTGTAAGCGTAAGGAAACAACCGGATCAATGGCAGATGTTGAGTCGTGACCAATCCTGCATGCATCAAGAACAGCCAACCGCGTCTCATTGGTACTTGGTTCTCGGGACCTGACGGATCACCATCACTTCAGTCACAACCGGGTTGCTGTTGCGACCGTCTCAACGAGCCGTGATAAACGCCTCGCCCTGGGAACCATCTACCAGGACGCCCCTTCAAACCAGTCAACATGTCTTTCCGAGGGCGCCCGGCTCAGAGAGATGTCTGTCTCTATCATCTCGAAACGCGGTGAGAGAGAACGATAATCGCCCCATAAGGCTGTGAGACACACATGGCCCTTGCGTCACGATACTGCAATCAATTGGTCCGCAAGAGCAAGATTTCAACTTTTTGAATGAACCCTGCTCAAGCTAAACGGTCGATCGCACGGGAAGTCAATGCTGATATGCCGCCCTGACGCAAGGGATGTCAAGGGTTCAGCTCCTTGTCTCTAGAGGAACGGTGGCCAATGCTCAAGCTCAACTGGATATCGGACACTTTCTGATCTCTACAACGCAGCCAAGGATCATAGGTGGGATTGTTCTGGGCTCTTTTAAAAAAAAAATATTCGCTGGTTGGGACCCGAATCTGACCTGGGTGTTGGTGTAAGATGAGAGGCTACAGCGCTTACACGTGTAAGTTGTGCTTCGTCAATAAGTCGCTTTATTTGAGCCACGAAAATGCCAATGCACCAGTCAAACGAGAATTTACAGTGGCTGTGATTTCTTCAGCATCGCCGCGCGAAGAAAGACCTGATCTTGCCCCATCTCTGCACTTGTACGAGCTGTCTCTCTCACAAGCGCCCTCCACATTATGATCTCTGTGATATTGTCAAATGGTTCTTATGCCTTCGCCTTACTCTTGATGCAGCTCGGCATTCGACGTCTTTGGCGACGGCACCAGCAGCCAGCTGATGGCCGTAATCGTAAGGAGGGCAATCAGCATCGGTTGCAGAACTTTGACGCCGGCGTCGGCAGAAACGACTCCGGTGATGATGGGAAAAAGAGAGCCTCCCAGCTGGGCAAAGACAAAGACCAGTGGCAGCGCGGTGGAGCGAATGTCTGACGGGAATAGCTTCGAGCCAAGCGAGATGCCCTATTTACGACGAGTTAGGTGATGCTCATATACATTCCAAAGGAAACGTACAGTTGGAAACAACGGTCCTGTGAAGAAACCAATAAGACTGACGGCGATGGAGGCGGCGATAATGTTCGGCACCCTAACGAAGAGCGGTAAGCTTCAATCTCGAGTCATCCTCTCGGGTGGGAGAGGAGTCTGCCCAACTTACAACCAAAAGATGAGCTGCAGCCCAACCGACGCAACAATATACAAAAACACCATCCGGCGCTCGCCAAACCTATGCGTCGGCTCAGCAAGCAGCAGCCTTCCCAGCAGACCGCCGCCGTTGAAGCCAGCAGGCACGTATCCCATCTGCGAAAGATTGCCGTGCCTCACGTTGACCAGATACTCGACGACCCAGCCACCAGCCGTGAGCACCGAGCCGAGGTAGAAGAAGAAGAAGAGGCTGAGCAGCCAGACGCTAGGCGTGGACGCCGTCTTCTTGATGAGCTGCGTCGCCTCCTTGTTCCTCGATACAGCCTCGTTGCTGGGCTCAGCAGAAGCAGCAGCTTCACCCAATGTCCTCCCCCTGCTCTCGCTTGCAACGCTCTTCCGCTGCAGCCGAAGCGTGTCCCGAAACGCAACACACGTCAGCACGAGATTCACCACCCCGAGCCCCAGCGGAAACGTATAGAACAAGTACCACCGCGAGACCTCTCCCGCGGATGCCACCGCCGTCGAGACAAACGGCCCAACGAGGCAGCCCGCCATGTACATGGCATGAATAAACGCCAACCAGCGATGCGCGCCCTTGGGGACGGCGCCGGCGACCCACGAGTTTGCGTGCGTGTCCTGGAAGGCCTGGCCGACGCTCACGAGCCAGAAGGTGACGACGAAGAGCCCGAACGGGGGGTCCCATGACCGGAGGGCGTGCGCGGCGATCTGGAACGCGGCACCGAGGGCGAGCATAGCACCCAAGTTGAGATATTGGTATAGATGTGTGTTGGCGAAGGCGGCGAAGAGCCAGCCGAGGAAGTTGGCGCCGTAGCTGGTGAAGACTGCGTCAGTGAACAGTCCCGGTTGAAGATAGATATCTCGCAACTCACACGCTGGATACGATTGCGGTGCTGACGTTGTACTCGCGGATGTAATAGGGGATCAAGGCTCCTATCGCTCCGTCGTTGACTCCGGCGACGAAGAAGGAGAAGCCAGCGCAGATGAGCTTCAGGTACACCGACTTTTCGAGGCTGGGGCTCTCGGCCTCTGGGGATGGAGCGGCATCTTGACGGCCGGCCTGCGTTAGGTCTGCAATCTCAATTGCGCTTTGAGCTGCGGTCTGAGTCTCGGTGAGTGCCATGATTGTATGCTACTCTCACTGGAAGTGTGAGCGAGACGAACGGCGTTCCGCCACTTAAACCAGGGGAAAACGGACGAGGTTGGTCATAAATAGGAAAACGACACCACAGGAGCGTTTAACCTCTATGGGCAATTCTCCGAAAGCAAACGTAAGTCCCCCGCAATAACGGGGTAACCCTGGTGGCATCTACAGGGCGACATTCCCCGTATTTCTCCGCATGTTCCGTGTAAGTGGTCGATGGCTTCAGCATGAGCCCGGGGTAAGACGTTGGATCATGCCATTGCTTCACATCGACCGACGTAAGGATCGCAGAGTCGGCATGATCCTTGGCAAGGACCGATCGATGCTTTATAGTATGATTAGGGCGAAGTCGTATAGCAATAGCCTGGGCCATGAGAACGAAAGAGACACTGTGCGTGTCTGGCTGGCAGGTTCATCAACGTGGCTGACGGCGGTACAAGGTTTATTAACACTCCTGGAAACGATATTGGTCTGTGGTGATCTGCTTGAATAGCCCCTATGATCCTTGACCCTTCTTGTCGGCCAAGACAACAGTAGGAAGCTCCAACCTGGTTTGAACTGACTTCTCAGACATTGCCAACCTATGTGTTCCGTCCATTCTACCACTTTGTGACCTTTTCGACGCTGCGTCCGTCACTCTAGCCGCACAAATACCGCTTCACCACATTGTGCGTCGACCCCTTGCAGTCAATCTCCTTCTTCTTCACCGGCGCACAAGTCCCATACAGCGAATCATCCTTGACCCGCCTCAGCCTCTGCGGGTTCTGCGCGTATCCCGTATTGGGATCGGTACATCCGACCAAATAATAGTCGGTGCCGTCGAGTCGAAAGTTCTTGTTGCACTCGCGGCCGCTCTCGGGACCGATGGCGACGTCGGCCTGGCATGGGTTTATGCCCTCGATCCATGCCACGTTGAAGTGCGTGCCGCCTTCTCTTATTTGGTTGCCGATGGCAATGGCGCTTTGGGCCACAGAGGCGGAGAGGGAGAGGCAGATGAGGGAGCTGGTCAAACGCATTGTTGGAAGCTCTTGAGGTGAGTGGATCTTAAGTGACTGATGAGGTTCATTATCCGGATAGAAGGAGATAGTTGTGCCTATTTATATCCAGACTCGGTCAGATGAAATCGGCTGAGAGATTACCCCTTGCATTTTCTGTGCTTCGGAGTGTCTGACTCTCTTGCTGGGCTCAAATAAATGCGAAGTGTACGAGATGCCTGAAGGAAGCGGTGTAACGGTCTTCTCCGCCTGGTGCCACAGCTCCAGCAGATCAGTGCTTGAAGACTGCTACTGTGATGTCTTCATGAGACACACTGCTGTCAAATACCAGCCATGTATGTGGACGGCCTACTCGATGTCCGGGCCGCTCACTACTCTAACGAATGAGGATGCCACACCGAGACAGACGTCCTCACAGCTTCAAGTCCAGTCTCGAGATCTTGACATGTAACACACTCGCCTGTACACTGATTATCGTGATACCAGCGTCGCAAACCACCAGAAGAGGCAACTTCCGAGATGCGAAACATGGAGTCGATCCCACAGGATCGCCATGGCGATCGCCATATGTAGGACAGATCCTATCTCCGCTTGAATCAGTGTACCGATCCGTCGAGTAATAAGGACTGATTTCCAAGCATAATCTAACTGTCCCTATCGCTTTTTCAAGCGTAGCCTGTGAGCATCTCTTCGGCAGTAGTTGAAGCTGCGATCTTCAAAGATGGAAGATGGGCGACTCCCGCTCTCACCACTCATCACAAAGTTGCCGGGGTCTACCTTATATATATCAGTAGCCTTCAAACTACGGGGGTGACTGTATGAAGTCGAGGAGATTATGGTCGTCACATGAAGCCTGAAAGAGAGCCTCGCTTACGCTCATTCACCTGGTGAACCGGAGTGGCGACAACAGCTGGTGACACAAACACACACAAAAACACAAAACCTCCGCCTACGATTTGCCAGCTGCCCATCGCCTGCATCGTCCAATGCCCGTTTGTTCCGACACTCACGCACGGGCCACAGTTATTCCGCCTGCTCAGCTGGAATGTGAAGCCTGAATCCTTCTGCCTGTCTCACCTTTTCCCAACCAGAAGCTCGTACTGTATTCAGGCAAGTATTGGGCATCAAGCCTCGGCGAGGCTTGCCCATGGAAACATCTCTCGATTCACCATATGTTAGTACACGCCGCTAACCATGCCTCCCTCATACAGTCAAAGCATCAGGTCCCGTCCATGGCATCCCGACGCCTCCCAAAGACGTGCATCCTCGAAGTCGAGAGAAAGTTTCGGTCCCTCGCAGTCCCCAAGCTGACGCAATATGGCGGCCTGCCTCACTTCAAGAGCCTCCAGAGCCTCCCCGTCAAAGTGATCCACGACGCCTACTACGACAAGCACAAACTCCTCTCCCAGTCTGGAGCCTGGGTCCGAAATCGCGACGGAATCTGGGAGGCAAAGCTCAAAAAAGGCGGAAACTTTCTCAACTCCAAGTTTGAAGAGCTCCGCGGTATCGAGGCTATAACTGCCTACATCAAACGAGCCACCGGCATCGAGGAATCGGAATCGCGGAACTTTGGCCTCGAGCCCATTGCCGTCTTCACCACTACGCGCGAAACATGGATTGCTGATGGCGAGTTTCATGTTACGGTTGATCAGATGGACTTTGGACACCAGGTTGGCGAGGTCGAGCTGCAAAAGGCCCTCGTCGGTGTTGATGGAGAAGAGCCGACTGAGCTGCAGAAGCAGGCTGAGATGCAGCTCATGGATGAGAGGATCGTGGAGTTTATGAATACGTATAACTGGGCGTTCACTGAGGGACGAGCAACGGGCAAGGTCTCGGCGTACTTTGAGTGGAAGCGCAAAAATGCTGCCTGAGAACGGGGATGCTGAACAAATTAAGAGGGGAATGACTGGGTGGCATAGCCTTGACATGTTTTTTCTTTCGATCCTAGATAGTTGAGGTCTCTGATTGCCCTCAATGAAGCGATGGTTCACCATTATGACGGCTGTATCATCGTTCCCCCTTTACACTGGGCGACCAGGTCACGCAAATCCACGAGTTCTTTCACCCAAGTGCTATAGAGTGCCATCCGCCCACGGCAGTAACCCGGCCATGTCTCATGTTGCCGCCTCTTGTCCTCTGTGCCGTCGTCACACACGAGAGATACGGCCTGCTACAATCTACCCTGCAAGAGAGCCAACAGCGTCGCATACGACTTGTTGGTGTAACCGCTCGTATCAATCTACCCCATAGTTGGGCATCAGTCAGCACCACATCCCTTACACAGCGTCTGGTTGATGACTGACCGTAATGAGCTTGCCTTGCTCCTCGAATCGCTCGAGCAGAGGAGGGTTCAGGTTCTGGAACTCGTCATATCTCTTCTTGAAAGTCTCGAGGTTGTCTCCTTCGCGACCTTGCTTTCTGTTATTGACTCGTCCTTCTGCCAGATGTCGAGGACAGTCGAAGAAGAGAACAAGCGTAGGAGCTCGGAACTAAGCAAATCAGAATTGTGGCATCTGTAGGAGGTTTGAAACGCCTACCAATTTCTCAAATGCTTCGGCTTGGTCAAGGCGGCGGGGAAAACCATCGAGGATAATTGTTCCGCCACCGCTGACATGAGGTCTCAAAACATCAAAAAGCAACTCGGTGGGCAAAAGCTCTCCGCGCTTGACATATCCCACCACAGTCTCGTCTGCTTCTGGCGATGCAACGACGTTTCGTAGGAGGTCGCCAATGGAGAGATGCGTGAAGCCGTATTTCCTTGCCAGCTTTTTGCAGAGAGATCCCTTGCCTGCTCCAGGGGCACCTATACATACTTGTTAGGTCGAGCCAGTTAACTTGCGGAACGACCTACCAAGGACAAAGATGATTCGACTCTCAATAGACTCCATGGCTATTGGCAACTTGAACTGTGATGATGGAGGAATTGGGATGGGAGCAGACCACTTGGACCAGTTTCTGTGTGTTATATGTATGTGCGGAGGCTGCGTTGTGCAACATTAGGGCACAGGTAGACATCTTTGCCTTTAAAAGCCATGAGAAACCCCTTTGCTTTACCCATTCTCTTTTCTTCTTCTCTTTTTCATTCACTTTGCCCTACTTAACCTGACTTGTCTTCCACCGAGGTATCCATCTTTTCAATATGACCATGTATACTTTCATCTACTCCTTCATCGCCATCGCCATCGCTATTCTCCTCTTGACTTATACCAACCTCTTGGCTTATACCAAAGCTCTCTTCCGACCAAGGCAATCCCCTCCCGTCTCAGTCAATTACCACTTCTCCCGCAAATGCAACATGTCATGCGCCTTCTGCTTCCACACAGCAACAACCTCCCACATTGAAACCGCTGAAAACGCCAAACGAGGCCTCAAGCTCCTCAAGGACGCCGGCATGAAGAAGTGCAACTTTGCCGGCGGCGAGCCCTTTCTCTATCCCAAGTTTCTCGGAGAACTGATCGATTACTGCAAGGACATCCTCCACCTTGAGTCCGTCTCCATCGTCTCCAACGGCAGCTTGATCAAAGAGCGGTTCCTTCAGAAACACGGCCGCAACATTGATATCCTGGCAATCAGCTGCGACTCCTTCAACGAGGCCACAAACATCGAAATCGGACGAGGCTCCGGCAATCAAGTCGAGAAGTTGTACGAGATTGCTTCCTGGTGCCAAAAGTACGACATCAAGTTCAAGCTCAACACCGTCGTCAACAGATTCAATCACCTGGAGGATATGAACTCGCATATCAGCGCTCTTCAGCCCTTTCGCTGGAAGTGCTTCCAGGTGCTCATCGTCGTGGGGGAGAACGACTCTGATGCCACGCTCCGTAACGCTCACAGTCTGACCATATCCAACGAAGAGTTTGACAATTTCTGCAAGAGACACAGCGGTCAAGCGTCTCTCGTTCCGGAGCCAAATCATTTGATGGCCAAGTCCTACTTGATCCTCGACGAGTACATGCGCTTCCTGGATAGAGATGGTAAAGCTCCATCCGAGTCCATATTGAAGGCTGGGGTTTACCAAGCGTTGCAGCAAGTTTTCTGGGATGAAGCAGCGTTCCTCGAACGTGGAGGGCTCTACGATTGGAAGAAGGGATCTTGTTCCTCGGACAGGGCCGGGTTGGAATGGTAACTCACATGTAGATGTTGCCGGGCCGCTCGTACGCTTGGTGGCCTACCAAGGAGGGGGAGCAATATGGATATTGTTGGTTATAGGCTTGTAGTGATCCGAATACAATTCGCTTATTACATTCTCCTGGGCTGTTCCATCATCTCCCGCTCTGCTGCTAGGTGTTCTCATGATCCAACACATTGCATGGCCTCTCACAGACGTGTCATTCAGACATTGCATCTCTGTAGGTATTAGAAGCTGTTCCTACCCGTGCCGTCTCCGCATTAAGCGGGCCAACGTCCTTGTTTCTCGTGCACAGAAGAGGGTAGTTGGCGAGATGCATCCTCTCGGCAGAAGGGTGGTGCTCGTATATGCAAAGTACCGGAGACTTTCGGCCCTTTACGCATACTTTTGAACCTCAGTAGTAGTTGAACGGCCGGAGCTGGTGTAACAATCGCGACATGTGCTTCCGTGGCGGCCTACAACCTGGGATACCCGTGGTGATGCAGCACAACCTGCAAGACTGTGTTACCCATCTAGATTTTCAACAAGGATTACTTTTGGATTTTCTACCTACTTCAACTAATCGGAAAGACTAAGACGAGCGCTGATAGGTTGTTCCTTGTTCCTAAACCCTCGCCTCAAGTTGATCAGTCTTCTACTTGATACCAATGACAATATACGCTCGAGAAGCCGTAAGAATACAAATGTCTGAGTCCTATCCGCTCACGGCGACCGCGCCCCGGATTTGACAGAGCCGCAGAAGAACGTTCTCATCATTATGGCCACCCCAAGTCTCACTGGTCATCTGAAAGTCATCCTGGACCAGCAGCAAGAGCTTAAGGTAGGTATATAAGGCCGCAGTTTGTCACTCCACAACCTCCTCCCTAGGTACCTAGCATTTAACAAACTAAAATCGCTAAGGAGGGCCATCCTGCCGTTATACTGCCGGCAGACGAGCTTATGTGTACATGTAATATGGCCGGACCGGATGTAAAAGCAGTGCACGGGGAACTGCTGCCCTAAGCGGCGAATGCGACCAACAGCTTGACCTTCCTGGTACGGGAGGAAAAGTTCACTGAATATGACCAGGTAGTTGCAGAAGGTGAGGGCATCTGTGCCAGTACCTAGAAGGTTGGCAGTGGATATGATAACATGCGTCTTGCCCGACTGCTTAGCCTCTTCTACTATAGCTTTAAGATAGGCATTACATTTCCTTGCTGTTGTATATTATAGATTATGATGTGCGACTTGGATAAAGACGTTGTCCTATCCTACAGTCTGGATGGTTAGTGCGGCCATGGTTATTTGTTCCGCTATGAGCATACGAGCATGTGCTGTGCCCATGCAGGTAGTAGTACCACAGAACTCTTGAGACCAGGAACGACGACAAATGTCTACACCATATTTTTGGCGTAGTACTGCTGCGTTTACATCTTATACCTCTCTTTCGACATGACAACGTCTGCCACAATTGGCAAAGCATACAAACACCCGACACAAGATACGCTCATAGAGATTCATATTTCGTGGACAAAAGCGACATATTGACCAACTCCAATATTTCGTCCTCTCGCAAATGCACGCTCCTGCTGGTCCCCGCCGTCGACCATAGCCGCCAGCAGATCCCAGCAAACTTCAAGCATCCAGGAAATCAACGTCGCAGCAAACGCATGTGCTCTCACAAGCTCTACTCATGCGACACTGCGCACTGCTGAGTCCTCTTGCAATACTGAGAAACACTTGCTAACGCGTGTCAACATCATATCCAACCTTCGTCTACACCGCGTCTCCGAGGTCATGTTGATGTCGGCAGTCCACCCCGATCACATACCCCGAATCACCTCAGCAACGTCTGCCTTCCACGCCTGGTCTGCACTCCAAGACAGATACGACCGAGACACTGCCCACTCTACCATCCATCAATTCCGTCATATCACGTCCATGAAATATCATGACAATGAGGATCTCGTGGCACATCTCGACAATTTTCACCAGACGTGGGCTCACATGGAGCGCCATTGCCGAGCGTCATCACACGAGCTGGCAAGGAATCTATCTGCCGTGTTCTCCAGGAAACAGGAAAACATCACGCCAAAGCTGGCCGAAATAGAACACAAAGGGTATATTGAACTCAAAGGGTATCTTCTTTCACGACTTGTAACACAGCGCCTGCTAATACCAAACTCAACCCCAGCGCTCACGCCCGCCGAAAAGTCATCTGCCGGCGCCCTCCGGAAACCGTCTCCTCGATTGTGCAGTTCATCAAGCACAAGACCTCGAGAAAGGCAAAGGCGTCGAGTTCCGCCACCACGAGGTCCGCCTGGCGCTCGCCCCGTCTCTGGATGAGCCACTCGCCAGCTCTCCAGATGAAGGTGACCTGGCCTTCTCCGTCGTGGTGAGAGAGGCCGTTGTAGATGCGGCTCTCTGATATATACCAGTCAGTTATACTGGACGTGAAAGAGAGAGGTTGAGTAAGATGTGAAGCATACCTTCTTCGGTGAGATGGACTCGCACCTCACGGACGCGGCTGATCAAGCGGCGCATTGCGTTGGCCTCTCGTTCTGATACCCAGTGTTAACTTGCCTTGATATATAAAGGACAGCAGTCAGTGGGACTTACCGGCCAGCTCCTCATCCGGGCGAGGCCTTCTAGCCCCGGGTCGTGTTTGCCGTTGGGCCGGCGCAGAAGGAGTCGGGGCAGCGCCCATTTTGAATTCCTTTATAAAGAAAAGGAAAAAGAAGCGACAAAGATGGTGTCGGTGCTTTGGTATACTGGCAACTGCGAATGTGGCGATTGGAGTCGGTAGCAGTTGGTTATCCACTATACTAGGACTGATGATGAAAGAAGTTGAGAGTGAGAGATATGAGAAAAAAGAAAACACGGAGGATGAAGAGAATTATATACCTTGGATAAAGTTTGAGGCTCGGACACAAATGGACAGATGAAGAAGTTGGTGGCGTTTGTTATCATCGTCGAAAGTTTCGTTTAAGGCTGAACGGTGGCTTCTCCTGAACCTCTTCCTGGATTGGCATTGCTCGTACGTGAGAATGTAGATAAGGGTCAACTACCGCGTAAGAGGGGATTGGCGGCTCTATATAAGCAGTATATGTGAGTACGAGGCTTCATTACTGTTGCACTCTTGGAGATCAAGGGCCAGAGTCTCGCAATCAATGAATGATCACAAAAAGAATGAATCAAAAGTAGAAGAGACTCTTGTGAGTGCTTCGGAGACAGATCCGTGGAGCCACGACCAAGCTGTATCAATCTTGAAGGCTACTCTACTGCCTTTTCGGGCACCATAAAGCTAGTCAAGGTTTGAGGCTGTCTCTACCGTCCCCCCAATAGTGCTAGAAGCAAAGGTCGAGGGTCCAGGGTCCGTGAGAAGACGGTAGTAACCTTGGCAATGAGCGCCTCAAACTTCTCCTCTTCGTTGGGTTACTCAGCCATGGAGCTGGTTTGATGGAATTTGAACCAATTCGATTCAAGGTGACTGTGAGGATCTTTAACCAGAGCTCATTATCTGACTTGACGAGCAAGATTCGTCGTCATCATGTCCATCATAGAGTTGACATTACCTGACCTGTCTCCTACTTCACATTGCGTACATGATGGGTGAATCCTGTTGAGGCCCAACAGAGATATCATCCACCATAACCTTGTCTAAGAGTAGCTGACAAAGTTATGCTCGTGACAGATACTATTAGCGATCCCTAGCCGTATTGACAAGTTCGAGGGGCGGGCTTTCGCCCTCGACGACGAGCGCCGGGGAATCGACGTGGAAGTCTCCTGCTGAGGAAAGTCCAGGCAGCGCATGGACTGCGCGAGAGTTACGCGCTCAGTGACTTGCTGCACGAAGCCCTCGTGAATGCGGCAATAATGTTTGCTGCAGCCGGCGTAAGAACGGGAAGCGCCTGGAGTCCTGCGTGGAGGACGTCGACCGGCTCCTTCTGGCCCGGGGGGTTTCTCTTTCGCCCATGATGGTGTACATGGGGTTTCACGCAACAGCCACTGGAAGGGTCAGCGATAGCGCTTCAGCAATACGTCGGCCGCATCTCCGAATCTCGACTTGAGCATGGTTTCACGGATTGCTTCCGCGATAGCTTCGTTTCCATCCATTGGCCGCGTATCGTGGACGCAGTGGCTTAGCCCCATGGCTGCGAGGGTGCTCAGAACATATGGGCGACTCTTTGGCAGGTGTTTGATCAGGGAGTTCAAGATTCGCAGTTGTCCAGCGAAGCGCCCATCGCCGGGCAAAAGTGTCGTCCCTGTTACGGACGATGATATTGAACAAGATGGAGAAAGATCAGTCGGCATGGCGAAAGAAACGCTGCTGTTGCTGCTTGATGACTTGACCGGGGCCTCAGATATCATGGCGCTGTTAAGATTCCACGAGGCCGCCTTACTCACGCGGTCCTTTGGTTCTGGAAAGATTTGACAGAGCCTCGATGGCCCTGGATTCTCAAAGTAGCATCGACATGTGGAAAAGTTTGGAGCATTGTAAAAGTCAATCGCGTCTGCAGCACGAGCGGCACCGGCGAGGTTCTTTCCTAGCCTCTCAAAAGTGATAACAGCAGTGATGTAGAAGACAGCCTCTTGCATCAGTGAAAAGGTGTCTGCGTTCGCCTCGAGCTCTGCGTCCAAGGTTTCGAAAGGGACGTTGCGGACATTGAGCCCATACACGTCTGGGCCGTGAACCTCGTAGATGCCGGGACGATATGACTCGTCGCTGACTCTGTGCAGCGCCCAGTCAAGGATATCCTGTGCTTGGGAGTTGTCTGCAGACCAATGATAACGCCAGGCAATCAAGTCCAAGAGCATGGAGTCCAGGTGCTGCCGAAGACTGGGGACTGTGGCTGGCGTCTCCTCGCGAATGATGGTGTGATCCCCAGCAACCCATTGGGAACGTTCATTGAGGACTCGGTCGGTTTTCTCGAATAGGCCCGGGAGGGAAGAGATGATGTCGAGTAGCTTCTGTGTGTTGGACTTGCTTTCCGGACACCTTGACCAGGGCACCGTCTTCCATTGTTCCTGTTCGAGAAAGGTGCCACGCCTTTGCACGAGGGCATTGGCTATCTGTCATTGATCAGTATCTGAGAGTTTGTGAGTTCAGTAGTACTTACCATTGTGAATCTGCAGGATTCAAAGAGTGGTAGGATGGACGGGTCGTTGAAGGATTCCGGCCCGCAGTGTTCCAGGATCCGTGCCAGCCCTCGATGGTGGACAAATCGGAGGTCAGAGTCTACGGCGATCTGCAATGACATGATCAGCGTTCATCGTTCACTTGTTGGTAGCATTCATGAAGCAGAATGTCGTCTGTGAGCGTCAATCAACTTACCGCATAGGACCCCAGGATGGAGATGGGTTTGATGAGAGTCGCCAATTCCGACTTGGATGCTACTCCCAGCCTTGACTGCAGTCTCTTGAGGATCGTGCCGTAGAGCCGAGCGCCCTTCTGTTGCAGAGGCCCAACTTGATGGTCCCGGCCAAAGAGTCCATAAGCAAGCGCACGAAGGCTGTCGTAGCCAAGCTCGTCTGTTTGCTGGGTGAGGTGCTGGCGCATGGGCGTGTCCTGGAGGAGGATGCTATGTATGTTGATCCAGCTGTAGGCATCGAAGAAGTAGGAGAAGGTGACATTGTCGACGAATGGGTCGAGGCTCGGCTGGCTGATGAGAGGCGGCGTCGCTTGCGTGAGACTTGGTCTTGACTTTACGTCCGGTTTCCCTTTGCAGTTGCTGCTGCTGCCTCGAGATGACTGGCCGACATCCTTCTCGCCATCGTGATCTGGGGCTTCTGGAGGGAACGAGCTTGATTGTCCGATCTTGACCAGGCTCGAACGACCGATGCCATGGCTCTGTATCCTCAAGACTCTCTCATATCCAGCGCACTCGTATCCTGACCTCTGGCACTGTCCGCAGCTCGGCCTCGTCAGGTCACACTTGATCCGGCGGCGTCGGCACGTGTGACAGCTGGCACTCGTCGGCTCTCTTCCCATGTCGCATCTCGGTCGAAAATTTGTTCAGTCTGGCTGTGAGAAGAAACCTCGAAGTGTCATGATTCTCGTCATCTTGATTCACGGCTGCTCGTCATCATGCATCACGTGATGGCTGCGCTTCTTCCGCATCTTCCGTCTCATCTTCCGCACCTGCTGTTGCTTATGTCATGCCTCCCTGGCATTGCATTCGTCTTGCATGTGACGCCCTTCTATGAGAATCAGGAAGCGCTGGAAAACTGAATGCAGCATTAAGTCAATGTACCTACTTAGCAAATCCTGTGTGAACCGGTGATGAATCCGGTTCGAGGGCTGATGCCTCATCTCGGCTTGGAGGGTCTCCCAGGGCCAGAGACAGAGGCGAGCCGAAGCAGAGCATCGATATCACCAACATAAACTTGAACTGTGAAGGCCTGGAACTGATGCGGCGCAAAACATCGAGCTTTCATTGGGTCAGTCGTGAGAGAGTCTTCTTATCTGCTCTTCTCTATTGAACCAGTACTTTCGAAAGCCTGAACGACCGCCTCCCCCCCTTCGCGCCAAGCATCGCCAAAAGTTGCCTCTGTCGCTGCCGCTTGCAAATCCCCTCTGAGCCCGCTCCCGAAGCCGCGAGGTTCCCAGATTCCCTTATCAGCAGACATATACGATCCATACGGCGCGAGAGCATTATGCGCATAGAGTTGACGTTGGTTCGAAGGCTTTGTAATGGGATCCGAGAGGACTGAGTGGTGATGCGGTTGAGATACACAGTCGGTTGACGATGGGTAGTATATAGAGAGTCATGGTTCATCTAAGCCAACCCAGCATCAATCAACAATCTTCGTCGCATTCTTTCTTCCCAGCCCTGATCATGAAGCAACATACCTCCCGCTACGCCGGTCTGACTGCGGCCTTGCAGCGCGTCGACTACAGCGGCAAAACCATCCTCATCACCGGCGGCGGCTTCGGCATGGGCGTCGACATGTGCCGCTCCTTTGCAGCTCGCAACGCGGCCCAGGTCGTCATTGTTGGCCGTAACAAAGCGCGCATCCAGACAACAGCCGCCGAGCTTGCCGAGGAGTATCCCGAAACCAAGTTTACTCCCATCGCCGCCGACATTTCCTCCGCGGCCGATGTCAAGAGACTCTTTGAGCTCCTGGATGCCTCGCCCACCGTGTTGGTGAACAATGCTGGTTATATGCCAGCTCCAAAGCCCTTTATCGACGCGGATCTGGACGATTGGTGGGCCGGCTACCAGATCAACGTCTACGGTTCAGTCAATGTGACTCTGACTTACCTGAGGCACCGCGCTGCCCAGCCCTTCGTTGATGGCCCCGGAGTCGTCATCACCCTAAACACCATTGCCGCCTATAAATACGACCTCCCGAACTTGAGCTCCTACGGCTCAAGCAAGGCCGCCCTCGCCCGCTGGTCCGAGTGCGTCTCTGTCGACGTCCCGCTCGAGACTGCTCGCTTCATTTCACTTCACCCAGGTTTGAAGACCCGCGAATAGATAATGGAGATCCTTACTGACGCTTTATAGGAGCTGTGCAAACCGCAATGGGCGCAAGAGCTGGTGTGATTGACAGTTTAGTCGTCACGGAGGCATCTCTTACGGCTGACTTCACGGCCTGGTTGGGTTCAGAGGAGGCCAGCTTCCTGGCTGGACGCTTTGTCTGGGCCAACTGGGACTGCGACGAGCTCCTTGGCCGCAAGCAAGAGATTGTAGAGAATAACTTGTACAAGACTGCCCTGAGCGGTGTCGAGACTGAGCCCTGGAAATAACTGATTGTATAATGCATGATATAGAGGATCTGAGCGTTGACAAGATTGACTAGGGCGTTATGCAATGCATGCGCAGTTACCCGTCCTCACAAATACTTGCACAGCGCAACCTTTTCCTCTTCTCATCAATGAACTCTCTCTCATAGTATAATTCACAACTATCATTCATTCTATCTTTTCGTCGTCGTTACATCAAAAGGCTTGTAATGAATGAGGAGATGTCAGTTATGAGTGGCTGGAAACTATAGCTAGGGTAAGACTTCATGGCAGTCCTCCTCTAGAGAAGGGAAGCATAGACGTCAGCAAGATCAGGTCCCAGCTTTGGCATTTTCTCTATCCTTCCGACACGAAAGGCCACAACCAATAGGAATATCTCAACAACACCACATCAGATAGCGCATCTTACCATCGCGAATGTGGCTTGGACTTACACGAAACGCAGGCGTCTGAAATTCGTATTGGGCAGCATAAGACGTTCGATCAATGTTTCCCAGCTGACGGCGTCTTTGTTCCCAACGCGTAATCTCTGTAGTTCTGGCAGCCTCGAATGTTGCAATACTCACAACATACAATGGCGATGTGAATAATGCCCAGTGATCACGCTGAAACTGTTGAGGAAATAAACAAGAGAGGCGTCAGCCACTGTCCCGACTTGCACACATATGACTCGAACAAGAAACTTGCAAGACTAATGAACCGCTTATGACATGCTCCCGCGAGGTGAAACTGATCCAGGTACACGAAGCCGTAAGCCATCTCAGCGGATGACAGGGCACAACTAGCAGGAAACATCTCACAGGTCCTCCAGCACGTTCAATAAGTTTACCCCAAGCCCATTCGGCTGCTTCTTGAAAGAATACGTGAACGAGCAGCGATGATGAGGATTTCTCGTGACTTTGCCCAACAAACTAACCGGCGCATCTCTTGCTCCCGACCGAGCGGGCGGACAGCTTTAGCTGGAAGTTGTTCGCGAGGGGTGCTCACCCAGATGTGGCTAGCAGGACTCTTAATATAGCATCAGAAGGGCGATCCAGTTGTTCGGGAAGAAAACACAGTCCCACCATATCTTGCTTCTTTGGGACGCCTTTCTGGAGTTTGTCTGGACGAAGCTGGATTCTATCCACTCGCCGCGTGCTCATGTGCAGGCGGTGCGAATATGCCAGGGGGAAGCTAGTCCGCCAGATCGGAAGGAGAATCGTTCCTTGGCTTCAGAGTTGCGCCGTGTCTGGTTCTAGCTGATGTGAATGTCATTATCAGATCGTATTTGGGATTGGGCGTTTCGGGATCTCGGGGTTGACAACATCAGGGGAACGATATATAACACCATGATAATCACAGCCGGATGTCGCGATTATCAAAGTAGGCCAGAAGCAACAGCTAGCTAACCAAGTTCACCTGCTCTGTATCTGCCACCATGCGAGCTACAGCCCTCGCCTCCGCCGCCATCGCCGCGCTGGCATCTCATGCCACTGCAGAGACAATCAAGATCGACGTCGGTCCCAACGGCCAATTCGCCTTTCAGCCAAACAACGTCAAGGCCAAAGTCGGCGATGTCCTCTCCTTCACCTTCCACCCTCTCAACCACTCGGTCGTCATGGGAGACTTTGCGAATCCTTGTGCCCCAGCCAAGACGGGAGGCTTCTACTCCGGCTTCATGCCGGTGTCCAGCGGAGTGGGCGTACGTAACTGAAGGCCCTCGAAAAGTAATGGCTCCTCTAACAATGCCTCTACAGAGCCAAACATTTGACGTGACCGTCAACAGCACAGATCCCATCTTCTTCTACTGCGCCCAGAACAAATTCTCCCACTGCATCAGCGGAATGAGCGGCGTCGTCAACGGTCCTTCGTCAGGGAATACGCTGGACGCATACCAGACCGCCGCCAAATCCGTCAAGAGCGCGTCAAACCCGGATCATATCTTTGGAGGGACCCTAGTCTCCAATGCCGACTCGTCCTCACCCTCAACAACCTCTGCTGCCGCAGCCAGCACTACGTCGTGCACTACGAGTAACAAGGCTCCGAATGGAAACGGCTACAAGAGAGATACTTGCTCTGGGGCGGGTTCTGTGCAGGCGTCTGTTGGGATCGTTGCAGCCTCTCTTGGTATGGCCCTGCTGCTGACCTGATTTGATTTGCGTGGAGCTGGCCGAGCTGGATATCAGATGTTTGTAGACTTGCCTGATAAATCGTAATGATTAATTAAACACATTGCATCAAGCCTAAGAGAGCACTTGCAAGTTACTAGGTAGCAGTTTGACAGATGCTTGCGAGACGTGCAATACAGCAGAGGGCTTCATAGACTGCAGATCCATTCACTGAGGAAATACTAATAACGTTATAGTATCGCTAGCCCTTAAACTGGTGTGCATGGAATATGAAAGTGTCACTGCTGGAAAGATCCAATACCGAGAGCCACATGCGTCTCGAAGAAGCATAGGGCCACTATAGCCTGAGCGGCTGATGCTCTCCAGAAACCAATAGTGTTCTACGCTGTCGTGTTGTAGTTGAGTGATCATGTAGGTCAGCCGATTCTCGACGCCATTCGAGCCAAATGGCTCCCCACCTTCAATATCAAACCTCTTCTACCGTATTTTCCAGGTACGCAAGGCTTAGATGAATCCTCACTTTTGCGCCTTTACCGTGCATCCTGATTGTAAGAAATACGTCTCCATCTCTACATTGACCTCAGAGCTCTGTGCTTAGGGTTACGCTTGGGTACTCTTCCGGAAGTCCATGCTCGGATGGATGCCACGACAGCCGATGGTTGCAGCCAGCTCGTTGGGAATTCATAACGACGACTGACTGTAAGGAGCGACGAGCAATATGGAGGCGAAGCGGTGCCGTACCTTTTTTGTCCGGGGCGGATATGCATTGTGACGCTCGATGAAGGTTATTTCGGAAATGCACCTTCTTTTCACGACTATATCCTTCGGGTCTTTTCTTTGACCTCTTAACAAAACGCAGCCAACAACCCAGTGATGCAGATCTTGTCTTCAGCCTAGCCCGAGAATCACCAATATTTGATACAGCTAGTGTGCATTCGTATTCCGTTTCAATATTCCTGGTTCCTTACTCGACTCATGGAGAGCTTATGGGGAGGAGACACAGCAATGGTTTAGAAGAAATATCCCGTAGGATAATAGACCCCGGACAACGTCGCATCCTGCCCAAAAGTGACGATGCAATTTAGCCATTATATACGATCGGAACTCCCCGCAATGCTGGATCGGAGTGTGTGTCGATCCCCCTCATTTTACAAGAGACGGTAGCATTGAGAGTTGCTCTTCTATGAAGTATATAATGCAACGCGGGGATGAACGTTGGAGCCATGGTTCCATTGTAGCTCACACAGGGAATACACCAAGCGGTCGAGATGCGGCTCAAGCATTGGAGAGCGGCAGCCTTTGTGGCTATCTCAATCGTCTCACAGGCTGAAGCTGGCTTTTTGAACTTTGGCCGAGATGCGTCGTCGACAAGGTCCCAGAACAAAGCCCAGTTTATTGAGTCTTTGATAACCAAAATGACTCTGGAAGACCTAGGTAGGCCATGGACAGAAGAGTAGATTATTCTGGAACTAACTCTTACAGTTCTGCAACTGCATCTCATGTTTGCGGATGATATCGTCGGAGCTGCTTCTCACAATGAGTTATACGGTATGATACTCTAGATGAGACCTCTCTTGACCTGGCCCAAACTTCTATTCAACGACACAGAATCACGGCCGCCATCTAACACGTCCAGACCAAACGATGCATCTCAGCCCCAAATCCCCCATCGGCACCATCCACGATTGGTACCCCATGAACAAGTCCTATTTCAACACGCTGCAAAAGCTCCAGCTGGATAATTCTCACGTAAATATCCCAATGATGCTCGTTGAAGAGTGTCTGCACGGCGTAGGCTCGTTCAAGCAATCCATCTTCCCTCAGAACATCGCGATGGCGGCCTCCTTTGACACGGACATTGTGTACCGGGTCGGAAGAGCGATCGGAACGGAAGCGCGTTCGATCGGCATTCACGGCTGCTTCTCACCGGTCCTTGATCTGGCACAAGATCCTCGATGGGGAAGAGTTCAAGAGGACTTTGGCGAAGACAAAGTATTAGCATCCCATATTGGCACGGCTTACTCGGCTGGTTTGTCCAAGAACAAGACGTGGTCCGATCCGGACGCAGTCTTTCCCATCATGAAGCACTTTGCCGCTCATGGCGCTGCCCAAGCCGGACACAACACAGCGCCGTTTACAGGTCTCGGGCCTCGACAGATTAAGCAAGATCTTCTTGTTCCATTTAAGGCGAATTACGATCTGGGAGGGGCGAGGGGGGTGATGATGTACGTGACCGTGGACGCTGAGAATTTCGCACCAACTAACTATGCGCAGGGCCTATAACGAGATTGATGGCGTGCCGAGCTGCGTCAATCCGATGCTCTACGAGGCATTGGAAGACTGGGGCTACGACGGCATAGTCATTGGCGATGATACGTATGTTCACTGACCTGCCTCAAGACCTTGACTTACCTGGTATAGGGCCTTGCGTAACCTCCTCACACAGCATAGAGTCACCAACTCTGAAGCCGACACGCTGCAGCAGTGGTACAATGCAGGCGGCCAAATTGACTTTTACGACTTTGATCTGGACAGCAAGATTAACGTAGGTAGCCGCGCATATGTGATGGACAGTGCTGACAAGAGCAGATCACCAAAGCCCTCGTCGCCAACGGGACTGTCCCGCTCAAGACCCTTCAGTCCCACGTCCGCAAGATTCTCGGCGTCAAATGGGATCTTGGCCTTTTTAAGAACCCCTACATCCCAGAGCACATTGATCCTCTCGCAATCGTCGCCAGCCATCAAGACGTTGCCCTAGAGGCCGCGCACAAAAGCATCGTTTTGCTCAAGAACGACGACCAGACACTCCCGCTGCGTTCCTCGAAGAAGATTGCGCTCATCGGGCCCTTTGCTGATACCATCAATCTCGGTGACTATTCCGGCGCACTGGGCCAGTATCCCGCAAAGTACACGCAAACGCTCCGTGAGGGAATCTTGCGCCATGCAAACAAATCCGGACACACGGTTCGCACCAGCTGGGGCACGAATTCGTGGGAATACAATAACCAATATGTCATCCCAGGCTATCTCCTCTCGTCTGATGGAAAGCCCGGCGGCCTGAAAGCGACATACTACGCTCATACCAACTTTACCTCTCCCAAGGCCACGCGAGTAGAGGTCCCCGCACAAGACTGGGGTCTCTATCCTCCGCCTGGTCTTTCTTCCAACAACTTCAGTGCCATCTGGGAGGGTCAATTGGAGTCACCTACTGATCTCGACATCAATGGGTGGATTGGTCTTGCGATTGGGCCAAACAGTACTTCAAAGCTCTACATCGATGGAAAGCTCATTTCCTCCAAAGGCTACAGTGATCAGGGTAACCTCCTAGGGACCATTGAGGGCTATTCCTGGACGCAGGCCAATTCGACCATTCCCCCTCAAGGGGGCATAGAATTTACCTTCAAAAAAGGCGCCAACCACCACGTCCGCATTGAGTTCCAGTCGTGGAACAACTACAAGAAGACGGCCAACGTCAACTCTGTCAACTCGCAGCTCATATTCTGGTGGAACCTTGTTTCTCCCAACGGCGAAGCCCTCGAACAGGCAGTCTCCATTGCCAAAGACAGCGACGTTGTTGTTCTCGCAGTGGGAGCAGCTTGGAACAGCGACGGTGAGTCAGGCGACCGCGGTACACTAGACCTTGCACCCAGCCAAGAGGAACTGGCAAAGAAGATATTTGCACTCGGGAAACCCGTGGTGCTTGTGCTCGAGGGCGGGAGACCATTTGCCATTCCCGACCACTACAAGAAGTCAGCAGCAGTCTTGAGCACATTCTTTGGCGGACAAGCCGGTGGACAAGCCATTGCGGACGTGCTCCTTGGCACCTTTAATCCTGGTGGACGTGTCCCTATTACGGTGCCGTACTCTGTTGGCCAGATCCCGACGTATTACAACTACAAGCCTTCTGCTCGAGCGGCGCAGTACCTCGACATTCCATCAGAGCCCATTTATCCCTTTGGATACGGTCTTTCTTATACTACCTTTTCGACGTCTTCTCCCACCGCGTCCATTAGAGGCAACTCCAAGAGGTCCCGTGATGTCCAAGCAGGCCAATCCTTTGGCGTGGGGGATTGGATTAACTTTTCCGTAACTGTTGAGAACACCGGCTCGGTTGCTGGGAGCTATGTAGCGCAGGTGTACCTCCTTGGCCGCGTGTCGACGATTACCCAGCCAGTAAAGCAGCTGGTCGGCTTCCAGCGTGTATATCTGGAGGCTGGGCAGAAGAAGTCTGTGTCAATCGAGCTCGAAGTCGACAGGTATCTCAAGATACTAAACAGAAAAGACGAATGGGAACTTGAGAAAGGGAGCTACACGTTTGCTGTGCTGGAGCATGGGGGAAGCAACGCTGACACGTCCAAGAATGTGACGCTGGAGTGCCTTGGTTGAGGAGATGTTCCCCTTTGCTCATTAATTGCTTGCCTTCAGAGTACTATTTAACGATGCACGTCTGCTGTACACAAAGTACGAGCCAGTTCATCTACGTGGCCATAGTTGAGATCATTGAGGCCGACAAGGTCTTCAGAGACGGATGTTAGTGCGCGAGTGCGATCGAGGAATGACCTGGTCATGGTATCACAACATAACCATGAGAGCACATGAGAAGGATGAAGTCATCTACGTTAAGCGGAGCATGTTCCATGTCGTCAAAAGGGAATGTACAAGAGCTTGAAATAGAACGGCGCTGCCAATAATAGAAGCTTGGCACGCGGGCCGCATGAGCTATTTCACGTTTCAAATCGCATCACATCATCAAGACAACGCTCGTTGATGAATAACGCTCTATTTTATGTACAGTTTCTACGGTCAGAATTGCCAATGCGAACATCAGCGAGCCTAGCAGTACTGGCAAGCTCCCTCGGGGCAGTATCTACGTAACGTTAGCATTGTACTAATGAGATAGTCGAAGCAAGACATACCCGTGACTGCAGGTGAAGCTGCAGAGGCCAGAGTACGAAGACGGCTCTCCCGCAATAGGGCATCCGTCCCGTCCATCGCCAGAAGGCGGAGCGGGAGCCTGGCCGAAGCTCGTGCAAACGCAAGGGCCAACAGGGCAGTATCCGTAACTACCTCATGTTAGCTGGGTTGGAGACAACCAGGAGTTCCTCAGCTTACCCGCAAGCGAAGCTGCAGAGACCAGTAAAGTTGCCAGACTCGCCGGGAGCAACAGTGCCGCCATTGCAGTTGGTGGGATCAGAAGGCGCAGCGCTGCTCGTCTTGGACGGCTTGGCGCTCGTCGGGCTGGCCGGCTGGCTGGCGGGCACAGACGGGTTCGTTCCCAGGGACGGCTGTGGGAGACAGGTCGTCACATGCAGACCGACGGTCAGCGAGGTCAGACCATCAGGACCCAAAACATCACGCGGCCCCGCGGGCAGCTCGCCGACGAAGGCGTTGAAGTTGTAGATGCCGCAGTTGCACACGTCCGTGATGTCCATCAGGGAGGTTCCGGACAGAATGTTCTGGCCGTTGCGGCTGACGGCGAAGCTCTGCTTTCCAAGGCCAGCGGGCACAGTGTTGAGGGTTGCTCCGGCCGGGACATTGAACGAGCGCGAGTTGCCTCCGCTGGTCACGGATAGACTTGCGGAGCTCTTGAGCAGCGTCACAGCGTACACGTCGTCGTCCATGGTCTGCCAGCCGTTGGGAATGCCCTCAAAGTAGTTGCCGCTGGCGTTGTTGGCAGGTGCGTTGAAGGTGGTGTCTGTGGCATCGCAGTTCAGGGACTTCAAGTTGCGGCGGTACCAGTAGATGACGTGCTCATCCTGGATATACTTGGAAACATCTGTGTCTCCGTTCTTGAAGGCAGCAATAAAGGGCTTTGCAAGAGTGAGCCAGCCACTGTGGTCCATATCGTTGGCCTACATCTGGGTTAGAGAGCTGTCAACCGCAAGGTCGATGTAAGGGGAAGATGCTCACCCATTTGCTGCCTCCATCGTCGCCGTGTTTGCTGGAAAGAGGGCCTAAGGAACGGTTAGCTTGATGTTGTCTCGGATGGCAAAACTGAGCAAAAGGAGCATGTGATTGAAATGTCTAGGATGTTTGAATCAAGGGCAATCGTTTGGATTCGCGGCAGTGATCGATTGGTGACGGGTGGTGGTGGGGTGGTGTTGTGGCGTTTTGGAGTTGTGATCTGGTGATGGTTTTGATGCGAGTAAGGGGAGGGGAAAACACTTCCCTGTGTAATGCGACTCTCCAATATCATTCCAGGTAATGATTTCGACGAAATTGAAGTTTCCGGTCAAGATTTCCTGCCACCTATCATACCACAATGGCCCTGAAGGGAAAACGAAGTTCTTGCTGTAAGAAACTTCAGGTCCATAATGCGTCGAAAACCAGGGCGAGACGGGCGCCATGTACGTTTTTCCACCTAGCCAGGCCTTGTAAGAAGCATCTCCTTGGGCAACAGTCACGTTGGCACCAGGCGTCGGGGCCTTGTTGTTGCCGTTGGTATCCCAGGCCTATCCCACGTATCAGCATCTCAGCCTCATCTCACCGCAAATTTCATTACATACCTGCCAGCTGAAGGCGCCATCAATTCCATCAGTGCTCGACTGTCCGGGATGGAAGTTGGGCACAAAGTAAGGGTTAACGCCGGACGCGGACTTCATAGCATTGGCATCGAGGCCGTCACCGGCAAAAGACGAAACAAACGGACGGCCGTCCACCTGGAGCTGTGCGGGATGACCAGCGAACTGCTTGACCTTGGCACCGACACCAGCCGCATCGCCGGTGCTCCACCAGTTGAAGTCGAAGGAGATGAAGACCTTCATGCCGTTGTTCGCAGCCGAGGTATAAGCATACTCCAGCTGTTGATCCGTGTAGGAGTCGGTGCCGATATTGAGAGCAAATGCATCGATTCCGACGGCTTTCGCATTCTGGAAGTCGGGGTCATAGTCTGATGCAGAAGTACGGTCGCCAACGATTCCAATCTGCATAAAATGAGCGGAGTGCTAGACAGATAAGACTGCGCATGTTACAAACCATGAAATGCGCAAACACCAACTTGTCAGCTGCAGTCTGTCTCGATTCCAGAGACCTTACCGAGACATCAGCACTGGCCAACGAAGACAGAGAAGCAGCAGCAGCAAGGGCACCGAGCCCGAGGCGACGGAGGCTCGCCATCGACAACATTGTGAGTGAATGGCCGTTGGCGTGAGGATCACGAAACACTCAGACCGGGCACCTGCCCAGCTCTTTATATCTCCCCGACATCCTCTCCTTGACAACTGCGATAGTCCCAGGCATAGTCCCAGGCATAGGATGAAACATGCCATCAAAGGCATAGAGATCGGTCCGAAGCGAAAGCCTGGTCCGGCCCCCTATCCATCTCGATGTGCCCTCCTCCATAGGTCCTAGCGCGCCCACCACGGGTAGAGCGAGCTAAGCCGAAAACCATATACTCGACAACTCGACGCCCTGCGTGGCCGCCGGAATCGTGCAAGTCTGGTTCGTTTGTGGGATCTCGGAGACTTGCCGCAAGGCTGTCTATCGGCCAGGGCGAGGTAACTGAGTAAACAAGAATTGCGGACTTGCGGATAATTTACGAGGTGCTACTGTAGCGTTTTGAACACGGCTTACACTGGAGATGCACACTAGGTAGCTTGAGTCCCAGCGGGTTTACTTGCTGCTACAGATCGCAAACCGGGATGCTCCATGTCATATGTTCTCAGACGACACATCTCATATAAACAAGGCACCAGCCGAGGTATTTCAATTCTGAAATCAATCCAGCAATGCATCCGAACTTATACAGCTCCAAAGTTTACTTTTGCTTCCATGCTCACAGCAAGCATACAATTAAACGCCGAGATCCACCGGGTGAGCCCAGAGTTGCCGCCGTGAGCCACCACCTATACGAGGTTTGTTCTATATGGAACGACACGCTTGACTGCTTCCTCATCTGCCGATTACAGCTGGGCCATCCCACGAATCCGCGACCTGCCGAACTCAGCCTGGGTCAGATGAATCGTCAAGGCCGAGGACTGTCAATGTCAGGGACCTTTAATTACCAGGGGGGCATGCGTCCCCATAATCGACTAGGCTGACCGGGTTTTGCCACCAACGAGACGCCTATGACCGCTGAGACAGGTTAAAAGGTAACTGAAGGAATACTGAGGGAAGAGGACAAGAAGGGAGATGCTGCGGGTTCCGGGAGTCACCACAGTCCGTAGTACACAGGGAACGCCGGTCGAATCGCGATTTACTCGCCCAATCCCAGCCAGATCGAAGAACTCGAGCTGCCTTAAGGTAGCATACTGCAGGGAAGGAGGCGGCTAACGCCCCAGGTTTCCTGTTTCTCCGCCGGTCTTATTTAGGGGCCGAGGTTCATGGACGGACATGTCTTGTTATAAGCCCTGCCGCAATCATCTGTCCTGCGGCCCGCAAGTCGAGTTTTCCAACGGCACTTGATGCCCGATGGCTCACGATCTTGATGACAGAGGTACGCCGACGGATGACCACCGTCTTGCAAGTCGCCGGTTCTCCGCTCTCGCATTCCGGGGTAATGATTCCCGACTTGCAATCGCCAACTGGAGTCGCCACACTTCAGGAAACCCAATAGTTGTCTATGCATTTCGTCTCAATGGTTGCAAAAGGATTCTTCCTGAAGCAATAGTTTTCCAGCCTTCCCCTCTCTTTCAAACAATCCCCAGGATAGAGACAACCCAGTTAACCACCACCACACCACAGCTGCCAGAACCCGTAAGCCGCCAACGGAAACAAAGATCCGGAAAATAGCCCCTGCAATGCCAAAGGCTGACCACGAACGATGCCATTGCCAGGCGTCCTCTTGCACTTGCTTTATCCTGTCTAGCCATGTCTTGAAATTGTTCCTCGCTGCAACCCGGAATTGCCCCTCCTGGTCAAATCATCACGCCTGGCAGGATGGGCGCTGATACGTGGGATTGGGAGCATGCACTCCTGCGTCCGATCCCACGCTACAACGGCGGCTGGCCTAGGAGAATACGGCAGTTTATTAGAGCTGGCGGCTCTAGCAGCGATGTAACCGGAGCTACCTTGGGAATCTACCAGGCGGCAGGTCATATTAAAATCAGAAGAATGAGACCGTATCTATCTAGCATCCCAAGTTTACATACAAGTTCCTATAGAGCTAAGCTGCAAGTAAAACTGCTTCAGCTACTCTAGTTCATAGATATGAACAGACGCCTTGCCGAGATCGGATAAAGTAGCAATAGTAGCGGAGAGTAGCAACTCTTAAGAGAAATCAGGCGTCAACGGGTAGACTAGATCTACAACCCCGGAGCTGTTTGCAGGGCCAAGGCGGCAGTGGCGCTGCCACCAGCTCAGTAAGTCGACTGCTGTCCTACTTCGACATCAGCATCATGCTATATCACCAAGTTCACCTTTCGGCCTCAAGACTGCACCTACAATCCACGAGTAAAACACTCAAGAGCTGACAAGCTGACATGACTCGCCCGCAACTTCATGCACCCACCCAATAATCAGATCTCGCCGCAGTCATACGTCCGCATTGCCAAACACAGAAGGACGTTATGCTCGCACCCATGTATCGCATCAGCAATAAGCCGCGTAGCCGTTCGGCAGAGAGCCTAGAGCCGGGCAGGTCATCTAATGGCCCCTCGTACCATAAGCCGAGCCATCCAATCGTTGACGGACGGATATTCAGGAGCTTGGAGTAGTGATGGTGTTCTTCCTTTGCCTTGTTGTCACAGTGCCGCGATGGCACTATCGTGATGCTTTTCCGCCGCCTAATGCTCGTTCTCAGCCCCCCTAACCTGCGTCCATCGCCGGGATCCTCGAACCCCTGCAACTTGACCACAAGCGCGCTCACACGAACCAAGTCAGCAGATCCTTTGCACTAGGCAGGCAGGTTGTTACTCGCCAGAACGTCCGTCGGCAATTCAACCTCGCCAGAAACAACACACCGACCCTGCCGGCATCTCGCGCAGGAAGTGATTGGAACCCCGGCAAATATCCCCGCCTCTACACAAGAAAGCAACTCCTCTTGAGGAAAGAGTGATCGGAAGGCTTCTCCGACTACTCACTTGTCGCTTCACGATAGTCCGCCATCATGCTTGATAAGCTCAAGGCACTGGTGCACAAGAGAGAAAAGCAGTGGTGCGGCGCCTGTCTCTTCGAGCTCCCCTCAGCAGCAAAATCACTCCCCTCTGATATCAGCGAGCGGTACGAATATGCCTTTGCAGAGAGCGACTCCCACGACTTCACCCCCGCTCTCCTCACCAAGTCTTCAGAGCGCGGCTGTGACCGATGCGCGGCTCTCGCCTCGGCACTCGAAAAGCTCGGAGTTGCTGACTTCAAGGAGGCAAGCTGGCAACCCAACCTGAACTCGCCAGGCAGCCCGACGCTGGAAATCACAGATGCCAATGATGCGCTGCACGTCTTTGAGCTCTGTAGCAGCGAGGCTCCATTGGACGACCCAGCGTTTTTCACAGACGATGCGCCGCCGCCTGCCGTGCCGTGCAGAGGATACAAGATTTCGCGCACGACTGGAGATGACGAAGCGCTGGATCAAGCAGCCAAGTGGCTGAAAGACTGTCAGGCCCATGAGAAATGTCAGGTCGAGGACGCAGGGTTTGTGCCTACGCGACTGCTTTACCTGGGACCCAAACGGACGGATATTGACGTTCTGGATCTCGTGGAGAATCTGGAGTCTGTTCCATACGCGGCCTTATCTCACCGCTGGACGGACGAGACACCATCAATCTCCCTGCTGACTACGAATCTGTCAGCTCGGAAGCAACATGGTATGCCTATAGCAAATCTCCCTCAGATGATGCAGGACGTCGTGCTGGTTCTGCGTCACCTGGGCATCGAATACGTGTGGATCGACAGCTTGTGCATTATCCAAGACGACAAGGAAGACTGGAAGCGAGAGGCAGCAAAGATGGCCTTGGTCTATACGAACGCAGAACTCACCGTGGCAGCTTCGTGGTGCGACAAGCCTCACCAGAGCCTGTTCAAGGACCACAGCGAGCCCCATGAGCTGCCCGTAGACCTCGCCGAAGTAAAGGGGCAATCCATATTTATACGTCGTAGGAAACCACATCTCACTTGGTCGGGAGAGTCTATGGTCGAGGACCCCGATGCGGAATGGCCTCTCTTGAACAGAGGCTGGGTATATCAGGAACAGCTGCTGTCGCGCCGCATGCTTCACTTTACACGCAACGAGCTGATCTGGGAATGTCTCGAGACGACGCAGTGCGAGTGCGGTTGGTACGACAGCAACATGCGGCACCGAAGCACTCGAGACTCGTACAAGCGATCAGCCGCAGAAAAGGCATGGGTCGAGATCATCCAAGACTATGCAAAGCGACCCCTGACGGTAATCGCCGACAGGCTTCCGGCTCTCGCAGGCATCGGCAAGGCGATGGCGGCGGTCAGAGGGTACGATTCGGCCGAGTATCTATGCGGGATGTGGGAAAAGGAACTGGAAGAGTCCTTCTTTTGGTACCTGACTGAACCTCCTCGGGAAAAGCCTGACATTGGCTTGCCATCGTGGTCGTGGGCTTCCGTGGTGGGCGAGGTTGAATGCTGGCAGCTGTCGTTGGAAGACATTGAGTTTCTAGGGAGAGATGTCGCTTATACTGGCAATGCTCTGATGGGCGACGTGGCGAGTGCGACGCTGTCTCTGTCGGGATATGTCGCTTCTGGAGTGGTGTACCACGGTCAGGAATGGGCTGATATGGTGGAAGCCAGACAACAAGACGGCTCTGGCATCTTGACCAGTGAAGGAGCCACGGACGAGTTCGGACTGAAGCTTGGAGAGCAGTTTGCCACTTTCAGCCCGGACTACAGGTTGGACGTGCATGTCGCCTCGGGCTCACAGGTTGTCTGCTTGCTCTTTGGGCGGAATAGCTTCATCGAAGTTGACGATGCGGGCGAGAGCGTCGAGACCATCACCTCGTATATTCTCATCCTACGCCCTCTCGAGGGGACGCCTCTGCTGTATGAGAGAATCGGAGTATGCCGGGAATGCGTTGAGCTGGACGTGTTTATGCGCCAGTCTGAACGGCAGCAACTGACTGTCGTCTGACCGAACAATTGAATGAAGAATTGACGAGTCCGATCTCACACAAACACGGTATGTGATACTTGCAACGACGCAGCAGGTAGTCCAGAAACTTGTCAATCGCGGTGAATTTTTCATCGACAGATGAGAAAAGCTTTCGACAGATTTTTTCATCTGTCGATGAAAAGACTATGGTCGATCTGAGACGCATGTCTTAAGTGAACGCAAGGGAGACCCCGCCACTTGACTCCGTCGACATATCCGCTCACCTCTCGGTGAGTCGGGAAGAGCCCCGAGGTCCGGAGGAGTAACGCCGGTGAGGGTGCCGGGAGCTTGAGCAGGAGCCGGGGTCGCGGTCGCGGTCGGCGGCGGTGGCGACTCTGGTGCTGCCGGTAATTCAAGATCGAGATTGCTGGAGGTGAATTTGAGCTTACGGCCGCCGGGCCTCTCCTCACCGGAGCATTTCCACCTGCGAGCGACGATGAGGCTGCAAATGGCCACCATGAACCGCGGTGGCTGACAGTATCATGACGTGTTGCCATAGTGTTCAACCACGGGTCAAAGGGGTTTGATGATGTAACACTGAGCAATCCACTTCCCTTGACTATGGAGCCGTCGAACCGAAGCCAATTGGACCCTCACGTACGCTGGCGATGGCGCAAAAGTTGATTACAGGCGGCGGACTGTTTAGCCACTTGATGTTGACTGATCGGCTATGACCTAGGTATAAGGTTATGACGATGCTATTCAGATCTGCGCGGTTAACGAACCAGGTGCGACGATCTGCTTTCGCCCCTTCCCTTCTCGCGAACATGACAGCAAGTGGTAAAATAGCCGGTATTTAATAAGGTAAGGTCAGACCTGGCCATGAGCTACGTTGGCACCAGGAGAAGAGGCAAATACTCACCTTTCGACCTTTTCTGTCTCTGATGCGCTTGATGCTATACAACCATCGGCTGGTTGCTGCAATCACACAAAGGACCTGTCGCACCGCGTACCCTAGATTCTTCTCTTCTTCTCACATCCGGCATCACTCAAAACCAGAAGCCATCATGGATTCCGACTTTCAACCAGAGCCACGCATTGGCGAGACGGCCTTTCATACCGCTACGGACCTCGTCGAGAAGCTTCGCAAGGCCGGCCAAACAGTCGGTGTGGCGGAATCGTTGACGGCCGGCGCCGTCTGCAGCACCATAGCTTCAGCAATGGGAGCAAGCAACGTGTTCAGGGGAGGCTGTGTCGCGTATGGGTCGGAGCTGAAGGAAGAGCTGCTGGGCGTCGACAAGGAGCTCATCGCCAAGGAGGGCGTCATTCACGCGGACGTCGCAAAGCAAATGGCCGAGGGAGCGCGGAGAATCACCAGCCTCAAGGACGGCAACACAACGACGTGGGGCGTGGGAACAACGGGCGTCGCAGGGCCGGAAAAGCAGGACGACAAGCCGGTCGGGACGGTATATATCGGCATCGCTGGGCCAAAGGGAACCGTCTCTTACGGGTACAAGTTCGAGGGCACGCGAGAGCAAATCATCGAGGCCACAGCGGTCGAAGCCCTCCATAGGCTGAGGAAATTGTTGTAGCGCTAGTCTTGCACATCGCAATGCCAGCTGTGTATAAATAGATTGGAAGCGATACTCACCATGCTTCAGCTGAATTTGGATCGTTATGAGTAGAGCTGGAGGATTGTTTTCAGTTCATGGCTTCACCTTGAGGGGGCATGGATGAAGCACGTGGAAGGCGGTGAGATTCCAAATGCCCCGATAAGGCTTATCGGCCCATCCCCACCGGCAGTAACTTGAGGTGAATTGACCGTGAATAGGTAGGTACCTCTTCATCAACATCAACTTCAAACTTCCATCACCAACTTCTCCTTCCTCACGGAAACCTCAACCTCATCACCGACCTCTCCTTTATCTCGGATCTCAATCGGCTTCATCATCATTGGCGCCTTTCACCTGAAGCCCATCCACCAACGGCAATGCCGCTCGTCAGCACCTGCGAGCTGAGCGACATCAAGCTCAACGGCCTCGCCCCCCGGTCCTGCGAGCTGTGCCGCAAACGCAAAGATGGCATCCAACGCTGTGCCTCCTGCCAATCCATCTATTACTGCTCGAGAGACTGTCAAACGGAAGATTGGCCAGAGCACAAGGTTCCGTGCAAAGCGATCAAGAAGGCGCGTTTACTATACGAAAACGAGGAGAAGGAGCTGCGTGAGGATCCCGACAACTTCTTCGAGGAACACGTCGGCCGCTTCTGGCGCATCGTGGAAACCCGCGACTACATGCAGGCCCGTTACAAGTATGTTGACACAATGCTCATGAGCTACGGTACCGCCGGCGGCCCTGTCGACTTGGCAGAAACCTGCCTGCATCATCTCTTGGACATGCTGCGCTTGAGCCGTAGCGACAGCCTGGGCGTGCGAGAACTTATTCCCGCGCTGTACATTCGACTCGGCCGGGACCAGGACGCCTACGACTTTGTCAAGTGGTACGCGACCTCCGGCAAGGATCCTCACTACGGCTGGGCCAACATGAGCCTACCATTCCTCAACGTCAAGAACGCCGATGTCTTTGAGGACATCCCCAGCGGATTGGTGCGCTCCCATTTCATGGCATTGAGCCACGCCGCGGCGCTGGTGCTCGTCAAGGTGCGTATCCTGCTCGACCTCCAGGCCATCCAAAATGCCCGCATTGCCCTCAAGGGCTCCATTCCCGCAGAGGTCATTGAGATGATTTGCGGGCAGCTGGTCGGCAACATTGTCGGCGCACGGCAGGACATTCTCTTCGCGCAGCCGGAAGAGACGTCGCAGCTCGTCGGCGAGATCAAGAAGCAGATCCAGGCGCTCTACAGCTCCGTCAAGGCGTACAATCCGCACTTCTGGAAGCTGCTCGTCAATGATCCGGACGCCGGGGTATTACGCAGACCCATGCATGGATACTCACTGCAGACGGAGGAGGAGGCTTTGCTGTGTCTTGGATACGACTACGCTGCGTGGTACGAGACGCCAGGAGCCGTCGACATGCTCAAGAGTTTGGGCAAGTGAGGGTGTCATGGTTTATTGAAAGCAGGTGCATGGACAGCGGGTTGATTCATGAGCTATTTGTGGGATACAGGACCCTAGACGTGCCGTCCACAGGATACTTCTATTTCCGGACGTCAACATGTCATTCTCATAGAGTTGGTTGCACACCGAATGCTGTTTAGATTTTGGCCGAAATACACTCACACTGCTCAAGTCCACCACATATGTTTCTATATGTTGCGGTCAAGGATGAGCCTTGCGTTACCCTGCCGAACCTCTGCATCCCCAGACTCTGAGAGTCTGCAGCACCAGCGCCCAACGCGGGTATGTGCTGTCTGGACCAGCTCCATTGCAAGTCAGCCAGGAAACTTACTACAACGAGACTAGTACATGGGCTGATGATAAGAAACGAAACAAAACAATGCCGTCAGCACTTAGTTGTGCCTCCACGTGGTCAGCTGCCAAAGCTGTTGTACAAGCTCCGTTGAGGATGATCGAGAAGCAATTGTTGCAAATTTACTGAAGCGGTAACTTCATCATTGTCGAAGCGGTCGAAGACGCATGCAGATGCTGTTGGCTGCACTACGAGAAGGATTCGGTCAGCCTGTTGGGTATGCAGCTCCCAAGTGACAGTCTTCAAGTCCAACACGAGGGCTATTCTCAGACTGCTTTGCCCTGTTTGCACAGCTCGAGCAAAGCTTCTTTGCCAGCTTATCCCAACATCTGTCTAGACGCAAATAAGACTGCATCCCAACTCCATCACATCTTCCCACGCCTACCTCACTATTCATAGCCAGAGCCCCGGATTCCTTACTAACAGGTTGAGGTCATACACAATGCAGCAGTCTAATAATAGGTCGCCCTGTGGCTGACATAGCTTAAATGCAACTAGAACGGCACTAGACCAAGCCGGTGGCGCAGACCCCAGACCATTTCTGTTCCTGGTGCTGACGAAATGAACCACAATCGTGTTGGCCTCGCGATGGTTTGTCCAACAGCCCAATCACGTCCCGTGCAGGAAACCACCTAGAGGGTTCGGAAGATGGCGAGCTTAGTGCTGAGAAATGCCCAGCCCAACATGACGGGACCTGCTCGGGTAGGTTCTCAACCGGGAGGCTGTACTCTAGCTTTGCTGTGCGACGGTCAAATTTAGATATTCATGTTGATTGTGGATGAATATGGATTCACGATGGAGATTTTGTATAAATAAGATGATCGGGTCCTGTTCAAGTTGTTGTTTTCTCATCATCATCCCAACAGACATCACAACATCAACAGCCACTTCAACCTCCTCCACAACCACCACGACAGCCACAAATCACTTTGACAGTCTTTGATACAATAACCTTATAAGCTCTACAGCTTTAAGTACTTCAACATGGTTTCTTTCAACGTCTTCACCATCCTGGCCGCTGCCGTCGCCGCCATCCCTGCCGGAACTGCTACCATCGGCAACAGATTGCCTTCAAGAACCTTCCTAACCGGTGTAACACACTCCGTCGTCGCGGGAAGGGGCGGAAATCTGGTGTACGACCCCGATAACGTGGTTGCCCAGCCCGGCGATACCGTTGAGGTAAAGTCTTGTCAAACTCGAACGCAACTCCGAGGGACGACAGGGGGCTAACGCATGATCCCCAGATTCACTTCCTCGCCGCCAACCACTCCATCGCGCAATCCGACTTCGCCCACCCCTGCACGCCCCTCGCGGACGGCACCGGCCTCTTCGCCGGCTTCAACTTCGCCACCTCCGAGGGCCAGAACCCCAACGTCTACCAGTTCACCGTCATCGACAACAGCCCGCTCTGGTTCTACTGCCCTCAGCCCAAGGGCGCCCACTGCACAAAGGGCATGCTTCTCGCCGTCAACCAGAACTTTGACAGCCAGAACACGCTTTCGAAGCAGAGGGAGATTGCCGCAACGGTTGAGCCTGTGGTGCCGCCCGTTATCCAGGGAGGCAGACTGGGAGGCTTCCAGCGGGCGAACCCCAACCCTCTCAGCGGTTTCTAAGCCCCCTTCTGTTTCGACCGTCATAAAACAATAGTCATTTGTCTCTCCTTTTTATTTTTTTATAGCGCAATTTGGGATTGGGATCAGCGCAGAGGGCTTGGGGATATGAGCATGTGAGTACGCGAAACGGAGTACATAGACTAGACCTTCTTTAAACATAATCACATACCGGTATCAACCACTCATGAATTTTTATGTTATGACCCTCATTTGTAATTGTTGCTTTGGCGCTCAACGGCCTTCCCTTTTGATGACTCGAAGCTGTTGGCAGCCCGTCATGATCGCGGACTCGGCCTCACCATGGCCGGCACTTGCGGGTAGGTAGTCAGGCGATGTTGAGTACTTCACCTCGTATAATCATACTAGTTATCATATCATCCAGCAAGTTTCACAGAGAATCATGGAATGCAAGGTAACACGGAGAGGCAGACATATATTACTTGGATAAAAAAAAAGAGGACCGAACAGAGAAAAGCCGACGCCGATCACGACCACCACATGAGGCCTTCTTCCTCCTTCTTCACGTCTTCCTCCTTCATCATCTCTTCCTCGTCCTTCGCCTCCGTCTGCAGCTGCTGTTGCTGTTGTTGCTGTTGTTGCTGTTGTTGTCGTTGTTGCTGCTGCTGCTGCTGCTGCTGTTGTTGTTGTTGTTGTGGCTGTGGACCGAGAGTTTCCTCCACGATCCACAGCCCGGCCTCTTCCAAGGCCCATCTGATCAGCTCCCACTGCCGGTTGGAGATGCGGCCACCGGGGCCCCGCCCGCCACACACAGCTATTCATCCAAAAGTGTTAGCAGGAAGATCAGCTACAAGGTAGTGTTAAGCATGAGTATGACGTACTCGGCACAATACTCGCCCCACTGGTATCCTCGTTGCGGACGATGCCGCCAGGGCCATCATTGAAGAACCGGCGAACCAGCGCCACCTTCTCATCCATTGTGAGCGTCTTTCCTAGGCAGTTACTATCGTGTCGTTGTTCATGAGACGATTGAGTAGGCTTTCAACTTACGGTAAATGACATGGTCCCGAGAAGAAGAAAAAGAGAAGAAAAAAAAAGGGGCGGTCGTGGTCTGATTCTCCCAATCCTAGCGTCAGATGGCAGTCATGAATGAACAGGCGGCAAGGGAATACTTACCGTGACGAAAAAAAAAAATTGTTTCATGAAACTCTGCGTAGATAGGTAGGTAGACAGTCAGCAAACATGCCTCAGAAACGGATGTAGGGCACGGGATACTTACGTGGCGGTGGTGGTGGTGGTGATGAAGAAGAAAGGAAGAGAAATCTCGAAGGAGGGCGGGCGGCAGAGTTCTCATATTCACGCAGACGCGCACCGCACTCTGAATCATGCATAATCGGCTTCACATTTCTTCCGCTATCAGCTTTCGCTCACTTTCTTATCGGCCAGCTGGCTAATGCCTCGCATTGTGCAACTGGATTATGGATATAACGTGAGTTTGAGGGTTCATAATGTCTTGAGTCTCATGAAGCTTATTTCTTTCAGAAGCCCATACTCTCTCAAGAACCACCGCCGCAAGTCCCTCTGCGGCGCCATAACGCGAGAAACTAAGGTGACTCTTCACTGTTCTTTGAAGGCCAAAGTATAGGTAGCTCAGTTTCCCTTGGGATCCTTTCCATGCGTTATGACTGGCATCCAGAATCATGAGCCGCGAAACAGAGTCAAATGCCAGTCAACTCCTAATACAGCGGCTCATATCTCCCTGAATAAAGACGAATATCAACTGAGTGTGACTGGTCTGACGAGCAACAATTCGGTCTGCTCTACTCAATGGGTGGCCGTTCAAATGCAAATCTGGGGAAGCGGGCCAGCGCTGGAGATGATGTGCAGGTACCCGTTGCTTGGCGCACAAAAACCACCCCTAGTCCTATCTATCCTGGAATTGAGGCACCTCCCAGCGAATGTGTTCCTGCGGCGCCATTGGAGTTCCCGCAGTTTGATGTGGTCATACCGCTGGCAGGGCGAGGAATCAACGAGATGATGTTGCTGGAGAAGATAGCACCTAGGTAAGATAGAGTGGTATTGGAGACATACTTCGATAACGATATGCACCCGGATGGCCGAGTGGCACTTTGAATCTGCTGCCCTCAGAATTCTCTCACTCTTTTATTCAGCGAACTGGCGACGGCTCATTATCGAGCACTTTCCCCTTGACAAATTTCTGAGGAGCATGTCGAGATATAGTATCCAAGAGAATCGATACGTATTTGCCTGTATATGCAGCTTTTTCAACATATGGTAGGATTCTTTGACTCAAGGGACTGAGCGTGATGTTCTCCAAGCCAGATGATAGAGGTGAGCCATTCCATCTCGTGGTCGAAGCTGACCTTCGAGGCTCGGCATAATTGTCATGTGCATGAAGCAGCATCTGAATGAAGTGCACACTGAAATATAGCCATCTGTTGTTGATTTTGACCCTGGGACTCCATACCAGCGACCCTTCTGGATGGAGATTAGAAATATGACAGCCAGAAAAACAGGGGCAGTTCCATTGAGCGAGAGAGCCCTCACACTACATAGAGAAAGGCCGACAACCAAAGTACTTTACCCCGTATAATCATAGTTATAATATCATTCAGCAAGGTTCACAGAGGATCATGGAGGGCAAGGTAAGGGAGAGATGCAGAAATATATCACGATGAGAGGGGGAACCACCGAAACGGAGAAAAGCCAACGCCTATCACGACCACCACTTGATCTCTTCCTCCTCCTCCTTCACCTCCGCCAACAGCTGAGCCTGAGCCTGCTGCTGCTGCTGAGACTGCTGCTGCTCCTGCTGTTCCTGCTGCTACTGCTGCCGCTCTTCCCAGCGGCGCCGACGCGCTTCGTCGCGGGCGACAGCCGCGCGGATGGCCTCCGGGTTTTACCGGAGGAGACTCTCGGCCTGGGGAACAGGAAGCCATTACGGCCCCTGCCCCGGATGCCCTCCACCCGGTGGACGCCTCCCTCAGCTCGGCGGGTCCAGCTGGCTATAAGTACTTCTGTTAGTCCAAGTATCTAGTATCCACTAAAGAATGTGGAGCACATACATTGCTGTTGGCCTCGGCCTTGGCCTTCTTCTCCTTGTCCTTGTCTTTGTCCTCGTCCTTGTCTTTGTCCTTGTCTTTGGCCACGGCCATGACGACGACCACGACCACGGTTTCGGCGCCGCTCGTCATAACGTTCCACCTGACTAATCAGGCGTGACAGATCGTTGACAATATCGGGCATGCTATCACAAATTTATCAGTGTCTGAAGGTACAAATCATATAGGACATACTTACGTTGCAGTTGGACTTGGCTACTGTAGGTTCTTCTTTCGGTGGAAAGGTGATTGTCCTGCAAACACGGACAAGATCTATACGCTTTGTCAATAGGGCTGGCTGGGCATCTGACAATAAATTGTAAACCTACGGCATAAACTTTTCGGGAAAGGAAAAAAAAAAAAAAGAAAAAACACGCCCTTTGAGCCAGAGTATCTGCTCTCGAGAGTCAGTCACAAGTGCCTCATGCAAAAACCGAGATTGTTGGTGTTGGACCTACGCGCTCCGTTAAAGAGTAAAGGGTGAATTCGCTTTCTTCTGGAAGAAGTCGAGGATACGCTTTTGTCCAGGCCCTGGGACGGGGAGTCGAGGCATGCGAGGCATCTCGATTTAGTGAGAGGGGGAGGGGGAAGAGAGGAAGAAGAAGAGGAAGAGGGTAACGTATCAAGTATGACTCCGACCGACGCGAGTCAAGAAAAGAGAGTATCTGGTAGAATAACGAACGAATACTCTCTGTGATGCTAAGAAAGAAGAGAGAAGACAGGACACGACACGATCCGGGCCCAAGTCCAGAGTTCCCAGTCCATTGGAGTGATTTTGCTGGACCCGTTGGGAAGGAAGGAAGGTGATCCTTCTTTCTCTGTCCGGGTATACATGGACTCTCTGGTCTACAGAGTCGGATCCAGGAGGTTTCTACGTTTTCCGCCACCGGGCTCCGCGCAGACGGTAAAATTGAATGCACAATGTGTCTTTACGTGCCGCCTGCTGCGACGAACAATTCTACGGCTCATTTTGACAACTTACACAGAGTATGGTGGGAGAAGTCTCGATTGAAGTTGATATCGAAAAGGTCGTCCAAGTAGAGCCGGGGGTACCTGGTACTCTCCGCCAAGCTGGGACCCATCGTCTAGTCCCGGAAGGGACTATTCAAGGCATCTTTTCCACCGACTAGTCCTGAAAAATATTCGGACGCGTCGCGTCTGCGGTCAGTAAATGTCCACTTTGGCAGAATTTCTGGTCGATGGATGCTGGTGATGTGTGATGTGCAGAGTACTGCAGCGCTGCAGTGCGGTGCGAGCGTTGTGGTGGAAATCCATTCATCCCATGCTTTGGATCCTTTTTGAGGTGCGACTGATCGACAGGCCAATCAGGTAGCTGTGGCTTGCATGGCAGCCAACGGCTCAATGCATGTCTCATTGCGCAGCCCCTGTGATTGGCCGGTCTCAACCTGGCGGCTGTCAAGGCTGGCTCGGGGCTTGAAGCCATCGCAACGGGCCGGGGTAGCACAGACGCCACTTCAGGTGGTCGTACCAGATCATGCGGGTAGCAAAAAAAATCGCCAGTATGCCACTACAAATTGTAGGTGATGAGCGGCGGTGTTTTCCGCATCCCACTTGCTGGTACTTGAAGTTGTTAGATTGCTCACCTGGTCCATAAGTACTTGATACCATAGATATTCCCAATACTACCTACCTACCCATCCACAATGTCGCCCTGTTCTCAGACTCCGTGAGTCCTTTTTTTTTCCCCCATAAGCGCAATTGTTTGACTACCTACAATACGACCCCTCAATGTTTCCCCAGTGGATATCGCCAAGCCCCATAGATCGCAAGTATTCCTCTTGCGGAAAACCTGGTGGGAGAAAAATGCACCAGACTGGCAGATACTGCATGTGGTGCTTTCATTTCTTTCCACTACTGGTAATGCCAGAAAGACTACCTACCTACCTGGGACAGTAGATTCGAAGGAGATCCACGGGGTAATCATTCCACGGTCATATTGTAGATACCTACATTTTTGTCCGTAACCGGTGGCATTAGACCTGGCTCTGCTGACAGACCTTTTCGTATTTCTATGTAAGGCCACTCTGTTACTGATCTCATACTGTTACCTCTCTGAAATCACTCTGCAATACTGTTCTCTATTCTTTTTCAGTAGGAAATACTGTTCTAGTATATAGACTTTCTCTGTTAAATAAGACAAAGGCTATGTTAGCAGAGCCGTGTCTAATGCCACCGGTTACGGATAAAAATAGTGGCTGCAAGTCTGTTCAAAAAACACCCCCGGCCTCGTAGGCAAGTCTTTAGTGTACCTAAACCTTGCTGTTTGCCTCCCCTTCCTTCTTGACCTTCACCTCCGCCTCTCCTTTCACTTTCGTATCTCTCTCTGGCTCCTCCTGCTGCTTCTGCTGCTGCTGCCTCTCCTCATAGACCCGACGTCGATGCTGGTCCTGGAGGGCCATTTCCTCAAGCTGGGGGTTGCGTAGCAGGTCCTCTAGCTGGCGTCTTGACAGGGCGCCGCCGCGTCCTCTGCCCCGGACGCCGGCCACCGGATGGTTCCACCTTGGACTCTAGGGGTCCAGATTGCTATGGATATGCTGTCAGCTTGGGTAATCGCCAGAACATGGATGCAAGTAGATACACGTTATTGAGGTCCTTGGCCTCGGCCGCGACCTGGCGCTCTTCCATCGCCTCTGCCCTGGATTCTGCCTCGTCCGCCCCTTCGGCTCTGCCCACGTTCTCAGCCATCCCGTGCCTGGCCCGCTCGCCCGCCTCCTTGTCGTTCTTCCTCTCTGGGCGTTCCAAGTCTCTGTCTCGAGGTTGTTGGTCTGTTTGAGCGGTTGGAGTGCATTCGTCGAACCTGCTGGCAATTTGAAGTTCTGTGCCTGGGTGCTTGGAGTTGCGTGAAATAAAGTATAGCAGTGAGGGAAAGGGTGTTGATATAGTATGGAATCATAGATTGGGCTTGTTGAATTTGTGAGAAACTCGTGAATGATCAGCTTGGGTTGCATCCGTGCATTTGCTCCGCCCTAAGGTACTGGGTACCTGTACTACTAAGGTAAATACTTACTAGGTATCCTTGCCTTATGTCCATGAACATCAGATGTCGTGCACTTCGCAAAGACACAGACCTGATTTATCTGTTATCTTACCTCAGGTAGGTACTTGCCGTGAGCACACTTTGAGGCGCGTGAAGTTGAGCCCGAACCTCCCTCTTACCTTGATAGGTTCCGAGTTTTGATCTCCATGTCCCCAAATCCTTTCATGCTCTCTTCTTTCCGATCCAAAATTGGCATGAGTTTACTGGCCTAGATGTTGACCACTCTGCACGGTGTTACAAGCAATCGCGGATTAAGCGAGTAAAGGCAGCACATGAGGCGCGAACAAGTTCATTCAGGGGCCTGGTTCAAACCACACAGTAAAATGGGAATTGAACAAAAAAAGACAACAAAAAGGGACATGCCCTTAATCCTTCATCTCGTCGTCTTCGTCGGCCTGCTTCTCCTTCTCAGGCGCTGCAGGCAGCCTCAGAGAGATGACCGGGATTGAGGCTGCAATTACCCAGCCCATGGGCCCCATGGGCGGCTCATTAGATTTCTGGTCTACCCACGGGCCGCCTAAAACAATATTAGTCCTGATTAGCAACTATCTTTATCTTATTAAGACTAAACTATAAGTAAGAGATACTAAAAATATAAAAGACATATTTAGAAATATATATATAAATATATACTTTTATAATAATATAGTAAAAAAAAGAAGATCTTAACAAATATAATTTATAAATAATATTTAGAAGTATATATATATATAAGTATATTTTTATAATAATATAAATAATATAATAGAATAAAGAAATATAAGAATATATAATTTACTATATATATATATTTTTTAAGTTTA